>JBBYHQ010314651.1:0-16630 GCA_038382645.1 Spergularia azorica | reverse complement strand
GAAATGAGATTTTAGATTTTGAAAGGTAACTTTCCATCTAATTACATTACAAATATCCCACGGGTGTTCGAAACAGGATTTTATTTTTTGAAATGTGAGTTTTTATGAAATTACATTACAAATATTTCAAGGGTGTTCGAAACATGATTTTAGGTTTTTAAAGCGACTTTACATCTAATTACATTACATATATCCCACGGGTGTTCGAAATATGACTTTAGGTTTTTAAAGGTGACTTTCCATCTAATTGCATTACAAAATATCTCATGGGTGTTTAATATAAGATTTTAGATTTTAGACAAAAATTTCGTTCACATAATTTTAACATGTAAACAAAAATAGTACAGGCGTTGCACGGGCCATCAAACTAGTTATCATTATAATTCATCTGTTATTAGCCCTTCCTTACATAATGAGCCACACAACTTCATTTAAACAATCTTTCACAATTCCGATAAAAATGAGTTTAAACAGAAATTGCACCGAATACATACACCTCGACAAATTAACACATGCATGTGTACTAGATTTATAGATTAGATCACCGCATCAAATTATCCAAACAACCAAGCCTAGCTACATCATTTTGATCAATCTATTTTGTTACTTTGTACTATAGAGGAGACAAGGTCTCATGACCAAATGAACCAAAAAACAAAAGTTGAAAGATCTTCCCATGATCTCATCACCGTCATTTCACTTCACATAACATCCCCACACATCCTTCTCCCCCTTTATAATAATCTCTCGTTTACATTGATCACATTCCTTCACGTCTTCATAATTCACCACCTACTCTACACAACTTCTCTTTCAAGTTTCATCTACTACTCTTCTAAACAACATTTTGCTATAATACCCTTAGCGTTGTATTCTTTCCGTTTAATTGAATTCTTTACGTTTTTCTTTTTTAGATCGTTAAACAACGTCCATTACGAGTTTACGACTATTATTACGATCATGGGAAAAGAGCACGTAGAAGAAGAGCAGCAGATAGCATCAATGAAAGAGGCATTTGCTTTGTTTGACGCAGATGGAGATGGAAAGATCGACCCGAGTGATCTTGGTACTGTGATGCGGTCACTCGGGTCAAACCCGACCCAAGCCCAACTTCACCGGATAGTTCGGGAGGAGAAGTTGTCCAACCCGTTTGACTTTAACCAGTTTTTGGTCCTGATGACCAAGCACATGAAGCCTGACGACCCGTTTGAGTCGGATCTCCGTCACGCGTTCCGGGTCCTGGATAAGGACTCGTCCGGGTTCGTGTCGGTGTCGGACTTAAGGCATATACTGACCAACATTGGGGAGAAGCTTGACCCGGAAGAGTTTGATGAGTGGATCCAAGAGATTGATGTCGGGTCAGATGGTCGGTTTGAGTACGAAGAGTTCATTTCTCAGCTGCTTGACAACTAATATACTAGTACGTGTTTTTACTGTTATGCTGAGTCAGTAGTAGTGAAAAAAATGTGTGGGTAAAACATTTTGTATGATGAGATGATTCACAAATGTTCTGCGGCTACAAGCCTGCAACTAAGTAGCAATCTATGCTTTTTAAAGATGTATGTACGAGATAAGATAAGGAGACCTTTTTATTTGGGTCCGATCTAGTCTATTGAATTATGAAATATCAAAGAAATTAACGGAAACAAAGCTTTAATGTATAGTAGTGCGGTGTAGTTATAATTTGTGTTAGAATGAATAAAGTAAATTTTAGGCCAATTTGATATCCCAATTCCCATTTGATATCCCAATATGTCATCGAGGAGATTGTATCAATCAAAATTGTTCAATCAATGACCATGGTCTACATTCTACAAGGTGTTTAAGTCACAGGAAATTGAGATTCTTAGATGAAACCAATTCTTTTAAGGGGGCGTTTGGTATAATATTTGTAATGGAAACGGAATAGAATGAGATTAGATCCACTACTAGGGGAAATACTTTTAACGACGCTTTTAATTGGATGTGGCAGCGCTCCCGGTACCTATACCTACGCAAGGAAAAGAGTCTCATTAGATGCAAAGTAATTCAACCTAGTACGAGAGGAACCATTGATTCACACAATTGGTAATGACGCTTGGTTAGAATCACACAATTCAACCTATACATTTGTCAGATCTGCAAAGCTTAATTTTAAAAGGCGTATTTAGCAACAATAAGAGTATGATCCTTATGACTTGCAATATGACGGATAAGACAGTGTATAATTATGAACAATTTAGACTACTTTGTTTTTCTTTTTTTTTTTTTAGTGATTCATAGTTTAAAATACATGCAAACAACATTTTAAGAATAGTTTGTTTGACATTGAACTCATAGTATAATTGTTGATAAACATAAAAGTCACTTTAAATATGATTTGACGATTTTACTTTTGTCCACTACTACACTCTAGATTTTGGAACGTGATAATCGACAACATTTACAAGTGTTTTTATACGGCAAAAAAAAAAAAACAGGTACGGACTTATTTGGTAAATTATACAATTGTTATCCATGTGAGTATGTGACGATGCACAACACCAATCTTTTATTTCACTCCAAGTTCACTTAATCCAATTTTGCCAGAATCAATCAAAAAGAAGAAAGAAAATGTTAGTACATGAATTTCATGATCTCATCCTTATTTCTACTCTCACAAAGATAATCTCAAAGATTTCCCCCCTTTCTCACATTTCATTATAATTTTAATTAAATTAATCAAATAAAACGTAAAAAAAGAAGACCCGTTTCCAATCCAAGAATCTTCAACAATAAACATCCCCAAATCTTTTCTCTCTCCTCCACACGAACCACCAACCACCACCCAAATCACCACCGTCAAGAAACCCTAAAATGTCAATTCACGACGATATTCCGTCAACTCCGGGGAAATTCAAGTCGGAAAAATCATCCGCCACCGTCTACTTCCACCGTCTCCGCTGGTACTCCTCCTTCTCCAAACTCACCCTCTGGTCTTTCCTCTTCCTCTCTCTCCTCCTCCTCCTCTTCCTCGCCAACCCCCGCCACGTGTCCCCTTCCAACTACCCCACCTCCTTCCAACACGTGTCCACTTCCCCACCCTGGGGCGGGTCCGGGTGGGAGAAGCGTGTCCGACAATCAGCCCGGCCCAAACCCGGCCGCCACATGACAATCCTAGTCACCGGCGCGTCAGGATTCGTCGGATCACACGTGGCGATGGCGTTGCTTAAACGCGGCGACGGCGTACTCGGCCTCGATAACTTCAACGACTACTACGACACGTCACTGAAACGGTCACGCCAGAAGCTTCTCCAACACGCCGGAATATTCATCGTAGAAGGCGACATCAACGATAACCCCCTCCTTATCAAATTATTCGATGTCGTACCGTTTACGCATGTCGTACACCTCGCCGCACAAGCCGGCGTACGGTACGCAATGAAAAACCCTAGCTCGTACATCAACAGCAACATCGCCGGCTTAGTCAACCTTCTAGAAGTATGTAAGTCCGCCAACCCGCAACCCGCCGTCGTGTGGGCCTCCAGCAGCTCCGTATACGGGTTAAATTCTCGGGTTCCGTTCTCGGAAAAAGACCGGACCGATCAACCGGCGAGTCTATACGCCGCCACCAAGAAAGCCGGGGAAGAGATCACGCACACTTACAATCACATTTACGGCTTGTCGATTACCGGATTGCGGTTTTTTACCGTTTATGGCCCGTGGGGGAGGCCGGATATGGCGTATTTCTTTTTTACTAAGGATATGTTGAAGGGGAAGATGATAAGTGTTTACGAGGGGCCGAATCACGAGAGCGTGGCACGGGATTTTACCTACATTGATGACATTGTGAAGGGGTGTTTATCGGCTGTGGATACGGCGAAGAAGAGTACCGGGAGTGGCGGGAAAAAGAAGGGGCCGGCGCAATTTAGGATATTCAATTTGGGGAATACTTCGCCTGTTAGTGTTAATGAATTGGTTAGTGTGTTGGAGAAGTTGTTGAAGGTGAAGGCGAATAAGAGACTGTTGCCTTTGCCTAGGAATGGGGATGTGCAGTTTACTCACGCGAATATTAGTTCGGCTATGAGTGAGCTTGGGTATAAGCCTGTTACGGATTTGCAGACCGGGTTGAAGAAGTTTGTGAGGTGGTATTTGAATTATTACTCGGGTTCTAAGAAGTTGAGGAATGCTGTTGCTTGGTGACTTTGATTGGGTTGTTGAATCGGGTTTTGTTCGTTGTTGCAATGTAATGGCATGGCAGTCTCGGGGTTTGTGTTTGGTTTGTGTTTCGTTTCCGCTGTGCGTGCGTTCCTGCAGGAGGGACAGAGAGATTGGAGGTATCTTTGCTGTTCGAGTCCCACATTATTGCTTTGTTCTTTATTAGGAGTAGGTGTGACTGATAGTGTTATTAGCAATTGTACAGCTTTTGGTTCTTGGAATACTGTGATTGTGTTAATTACTAAATTGACGAGATCTTGCAGTTTGAATATTGGTTCGTTGTGCACTGTATATGTTGCAATGCTTATACATATGCCATTCAGTTTTTATTCTCATTGTGTGGAACCTTGTTACTTATGATTTGTACTAATACATCTGTGGGGAAGCACTGAATTCTGAACTTTGACGATCATTTTCTTGAAACTCGCTTTCTTTCAAAATCGTAGAAAATTTTCAATAGTAAGTGCAAATATAAGTCTCAAGTGCAGCAGTATGCTGTATATTTGCGGTTCTGGGGTGTTTGCTATATGTTAATGTTGGCAGTGATAGTATAATTAGGTTCTGATGGAAACACACAACATTAAGATTTTGTAGAGCTACTACCTGTTGTTACATCTGTAATTTGGTGCTTGTCAGTCTCTTGCCGTTTTATAGAATGATATAGTTTGGGCTATATCAGGGCTGCTGTTTGCTGGTATGTAGAAATTAGGTGCACTTTTGATTAGTATCCGAAGTAGTAGCATTGAGGTTGGGGGTGATCCTATGATTATTTGTTTTACTTGTCATATTTGTTCTTGTCTTAGTGGCTTAGTGCATCTCCATTGATTTCTAGACGCAAGCCTAGGCCTGAGAAATGTCATTGATAATGTCAAAGACTGCTCTGGGCTGCACATCACGCTACCTAGTAAACAAGCTGACCTTAGGGCTGCACATCACGCTACCTAGTAAACAAGCTGACCTTAGGGCTGCTTAGGTGTTTTGCTTTGAATTTGATGAAACGGAAATAAATTGGCTTTATGTTGGTCATGATCATGTCTTTTGAGTTTTTTTTTTTTTTTCTCTTGTCATGTGTTGAGGACTTGATGTATAGAACTCTAGATTGGTGGAATCAATCAGGTTTTTGCTGTACTGGCATTCTGGGGTTTCTTTTTGGTTTGTGTTTCATGTCTGCTGTGCATGCATTCTCGCAGGAGGAACACAGAGATTGGAGGTATCATTTGTTGTTTCAGTCCCACAATATTGCTTTGTTCTTTCTTAGGAGTGGGTGTGATTGTTGGTCATTAGCAATTGTACAGCTTTTGATTCTTGAGCAATTGAGATTTTGTGAATTACTTAATTGACGAGACCCTGCAGTTTCAATATGGTATCGTTATGCACTGTAATCTTTCAGGTTATATGTTGCAGTGCTTATATTAATCCTAGGAAAATTTCAACAGTGAGTGCAAATCTAGGTTTCAAGTGAAGCAGTATGTTGTGTATTTGCGGTTCCAAGGTGTTTATTTTTTGTTGGTGTTGGCAGCGATATATAATTAGGTTCTGATGAAAACGCCCAACATTAAGATTCTTTAGAGCTGCTTGAGCTGCTACCTGCTATTACATCTGTAAATTTTTGCTAGTCAGTTGCTTGCCGTTTTATAGAATGATTTAGTCTGGACTATTATCAGGGCTGCTGTCTGCTGGTCTGTTTGCTTGTAGAGTAGTTTTCGAAGTAGCAGCATTTGGGTTGAGATTGATCCTATGCTTATTTTGTTTTACTCGTCATGTTCTTTCTCGAGCTGTGTGTCTGTTTGTGTTAGTGCGTACATTGATATCTGGACGCAAGCCTAGGTCTGAGAAATATTGCTGATAATGCCAAAGAATGTTCTGGGCTGCGTATCACACTACTAAACAAACTGATCTGAGGGCAGCTTAGGCGTTTTTCTTTTGAAATTCTGTGAAACAAGTGTAAATTGGCTTTGCACACTGGGCATGATTATGCCTTTTAATTTTTTTTCTCATCATGTGTTGACAAATTACTTTTTTTTTTTTTTTTTTGTTTGCCAAATGGCTCATAAAACTGTCTGCTTCTTATTTTGTGAAGTATTTGTGAAATCCTCCTCTGGGCACCCAGTCTTGCTTCTTTGTAACTGATGTATTTGTGAAATCCTCCTCTGGGCACCCAGTCTTGCTACTTATGAATCGTCCTAATAAATCTGTGGGAAAGCAGTGAGTTCTGAATTTTTGGGATCATCTTCTTGTAATCCCCTTTCTTTCAAAATCTTGGGAAATTTTCAATAGCAAGTGCAGTTCTAGCTCTCACGTGAAGCACCATGCTCTGTATCTGCGGTTCTGAGGTGTTTTGCTATACGTTTAGTGTTATATTTGATTGTTGATCTGGGCAGCGATAATTTTATTAGGTTCTGATGAGAACACCCAACATTAAGACTTTATAGAGCTGCTACTACACTACACATGTGATTTGTTGCTTGGTAAATCTCTGGCTGTATTATAGAATGATTTAGTCTGTTCTATATCAGGGCTGCTCTTTACTGGTATGTAGAAATTAGGCAAACTATTAGAGTAGTTTTTGTAGTAGAGGTCAATGTTGATCCTATGACTATATTGTTTCTTTATCATGTTCTTTCTCTAGCTGTGTGTGTCTGATTGTGTTAGTGTGTACATTGATTTATGGACTCACGCCTAGGCCTGAGAGATGTCGTTTGATAATGCCAAAGACTGTTCTGGGTATCACACTACGTAGTAAATAGCTGACCTCTGCTTAGGCCTTTTTTTTTAGAAGAACAAGTACGCTTTTTTTTTCAAGTCGATGAAACAGAATTGCATTGGCTTTGAACAGAGAGATTGGAGGTATCTTTGCTGAGTGTTGATGACTTGATGTTTGAGGGCTTGATCTTTTGAAGATGACTTTTTTTTTTTCCTGCGAGGTTTTGTGAAATTATAGATGCAGTTATTTTGAAAAGTGAATCGTGGCAAGTCAGTTTGAAAAGTGATTCGGTTTCTTTTCGTTCTTGCAATGTACTGGCAGTCCGGGGTTTCCGTTTGGTTTGTGGTTCCTGTCTGTAGTTTGTGCGATCCTGCAGGAGGAACAGAGAGATTGGAGGTATCTTTGCTGTTCTAATCCCACTATATTGCTTTGTTCTGTATTAGGAGTAGGTGTGACTGATTGTTATTAGCATTTGTACAGGTTTTGATTCTTGAATTTCAGTGACTGTTAATTACTTAATTGATGAGATCCTGCAGTTTTACTATTGGTTCGTTATGCACTGTATATGTTGCAATGCTTATACATATGCAATTCAGGTTTTTTCTCATTCTACATATCTCTGTAACTGATGATGTGTGGAACCTTGCTACTTACGATTTGTACTAAGACATCTGTGGGAAAGCAGTGAATTTTGTACATGGGGGATCATTTTCTTGAAACTCACTTTCTTTCAAAATCCTAGCGAAGTAAATGCAAATCTAGCCTTAGTGCAGCCGTATGCTGTGTATTTGCGGCTCTGGGGTGTTTGTTATATGTTAGTGTTGGCAGCGATAGGATAATTAGGTTCTGATGAAAACACCCAGGATTAAGAATTTGTGGAGCTGCTACCTGCTATTACATCTGTAATTTGTTGCTAGTCAGTTGCTTGCCGTTTTATAGAATGACTTAATCTCGGCTATATCAGGGCTGCTGTTTGGTGGTATGTAGGAATTAGGTTCACTGTTAGACTAGTATTCAAAGTAGTAGCATTTAGCTTGAGGTGATCCTATGATCGTTTTGTTTTGCTTGTCAAATTCTTTCTCTAGCTATGACGTTTGTGTTAGTGCGTACATTGATTTTTGGACACAAAGCTAGGCCTGAGAAATGTCATTGATAATGGCAAAGACTGTTCTGGCCTGAGAAATGTCATTGAAATGTTTATGAGTTTATGAGTTGCATGATTTACCAGTTTCAGTGAGAAATTGTCTCGGATGGAATTAGTTCATCCTTTGGTTCCGACCTTATGTGTGATATGAATACACGTTTATATGTATATATCGGCCTGTGGTTGAAGTCATTTGTAGAGAAATCGTGAGTTGATGAAGCTCTATAGTACGCTAATGCCTAAATTGATCAATCTGTGAGGTTTAAAGGATCAATCTCTATTTGAACAAGAAGTTATGATGATGACAACAAAGGTTAAATCTCAAAATGATACGATATACGGAGTATGGTCTTATCGAACACAAAATTTTACGTAACACGCTAGTTGTGATCAAATCATGCAAGTACAATTGGCTAATTAGTTTCGACTTGTAAGTCGTCTTAATTCCTTGAACAACGTTATTAGTGTACATTTATGTATGGTCACTCGGTCACGACAATTTTCCACTACAATAGAAATGTCGAAGCAAACGATTATTACGAATCGACATATATCGATGTCGAATATTGTACTCGCGCAAAACTATGTAAGCTACTTGTATAATCTTAATCCAAGATTATCAGAGGGAAAATATCTACCAAAAGCAGTCCAAATAACAGATTTAGAGGAGTAACAGATTAATTGAATGTTGCCGAATTTGACGGGATTCTCTAACAAACTCCCTCAATAACCAACTCAACTCAACTCAGGCGAAGTAACTTATTACACACACTTCTTATTACAATTCTAACCACGGTTTAGCCTTGACTATAAATAACCGCCAGATAATTCTCAATCATCACCATCTCCCTCACATCATCCTAGAGAGAGAAAACACCATTTCCAGAGAGAGAAAACCACCACAAAAACTTCTTACTCAAGTTTCAATGGCGGCATTGACTGGATTTCTCCGAGTTGTAGGCCCCACCCTGGCGAAACCTCTGCTGACAGTAATCATGCCCCATCACGTGATCGAAACCGGCCAGTCCAGCTCAAGCAACAACCCGAACCCTGTTTCGACTCCGCTGCTGAAGTTCGAGAGCTTGGAGAAGTTAATGGAGTCCCTGCACGTGGTCCAAGTGGAGATGAACCCGTTCAAGAAGAAGGGTCCGACCTCACCCGTTTCCATCACGGAGACCATCGGCGGCGGGTCTGTCCGGGTCCGACTTGATATGCCCGGAGCGAGCTTGGTGGAGGTGGTCCCGGATGCTGAAGAGAGTAGCGTCAAGTTCAAGGGAGTTGAGCAAGAAATCAGCATGCACGACATTCTTGATGACAATGGCGTTTGTCGTACTTAAGAAGGAACTCTTCTTCTTGATCCTCTCAGATTTTCTGAGCTTGATTATAATTACATGCTCTTCAATGGTATCCTCTGCTTCGAATTTCGCTGGTAATTAATTTAATCTTTCTTTTACTTATTTACTGTCTTTATTTCAATTTGTTTTTATTGTAATTGAGTTTTACCTCTGTTTTGATACTTTTTTACTGTGGTCAATTTTGGTCAACATTTACCTTGTTCTTGATGATCTGTGTATTTGGGTGATTTTTTTTATTATTTACCGTTGAAAGGATAATTATGTTGTTTAATTGCGCACCAATTATATTGATGCATGTATATGTGATTCCTTGTTTATTTGTTACAAATTCTGGCAAATGATTGATGTAGTCGTAGTAATTTCTAAAATTGTGATATTATGAATCAAATTACGAGAGTATGATCATGATAATATGATGTGGAATTTGCGCTGAAAATATATGATCTAATTTGAGTTTTGTAAGGGTTTGATACGTCAATACAAAAGAAAGAAAGTGTAACGTGTTGTGGAAATTGCAATGTGGATTTGTCATGTAAATTATGTGTGCGTTCGTGAGGATTTTATTTGGCGATTCTTGATTGTTTTGTCTAAATGATATCATGAAGATTTGCGCTCGATTGAGCGATATGCGACCTTAAATTTGCTAACATAATACAAACTTAGTATACTAGAACCCGAGGTTCAATGTGTTGAAGTTGTTGGCCGAATTTGCTGTTTGTGATAACACATTGTTTATGGAGTAATCGATTGTGTGTATAGAGCAATGTATCGATTCACAACTTAAAATTACTCTTTGGCTGATTGCGACTGTAAAATAGGCCAAAATTGGGCATCAAATTGAAGTTCAACAATTATAGATTGATAATGTGGCATGTTATTTGCACCGAAACATGAATTTGTGCAGCTTAATTTGGTGCTTGACTGTTTGTATGGCTTAATGCATTACTTCAACTAGGATTAGTACCTAAACAATTATGAGTACTTCTCTGTATAATCGATCGATATGTGACATGAATTTGTTTACGTGACATTTAACTAGTGCTAGAATCACATAAGCTAAGGTGTGGCTGTGGGACCAGTGGGTTGAAATAATTGTGCTAATTTTGTGTTTTGAAAATGCATGCATCTTAACAGCTCCAATCCTGAAGCAAGCTCTGACCTGGGTGTGTCAGTGAAGCCAAGGCCTAAGATTGATGCAGTGTCGGAAATAATGGAGGAATCACTACTATACAACCCACTGATGTTTCACGGAAAAGACAGGTACTGCCACCACGGGTTCAAGGACGGGTGGTTCGTGTTTGCTGTAGACATGCCGGGGATTGGGGAATTAGATACTATCGAGCTGAGCGTGGTGGGCAGCTCGGTTCATTTGTTTGCACAAGAAAAGTCAGGCCTCGAGGATGAGAGGAGGGAATATAATGGCTGTTTCAAGGTGACGTCAAGATACGATCTGGAGCGTGAACAAATGGAGATCAATCATGGAGTATTGTGGATTCAACTCCCTGCCTTTCCACTGTCCCCAGCCATATTTCAGACTGATTCGACTCTACTCAATAGCCTAGGACTGGAAAGGGTTGTGATGAACCCTTTTCAGGCAAAAGGATCGGCTTTTCCCTTCGCGATCTGGATAGCCGAGGGTGGGGCTTGTGTTTGTATAAGAATCCGGGCCAGATGTATGATCTCCCAGCCTCTTCGGATTGCAGAGTGTACGGTGCTTCCGTGTTATTTGATTGGGAGCTATTCTCCGTCGACAACTTCACCTACAGTTTATCAGAGGGCATTCTTTCGATGCGCGTTATGTATTTGAATGAGCCTGCAACAAAGGAGCCTGCCACTGACTTCGGGGTATGGCTCAAGTCGGGGTCTCGAACAACAAGGGAAGCCAACCCCTTGTTGGTTCGGGGAAGGGATAGCTACTGCTTGAAGAGTCTCGATGAGGGGTGGTTGGTTTTCGGGGTGGACGTGCCTGGGATTAATGAATTGGATATCATTAATGTGGATAAGGTAGGGAAATCGGTGGTGTCTTTTTCCACCAGGAAAAGGGATCAGCAAGGTTTACATGAAGAGGACAGGAGAGAATATGGGGGTTTCCTCCCAGTTGAAGGAAGTGTCAAACAGACTTTTCATAAAGTGGTAGAGGGAATACTGTGGATCGGCTGTACAAAGAATCGGCCAGCACCACCTACTGGTCCTTGGCCCGCCCCTCTTCCTCACGCTCAACCCCGATCGCCATATCTCTGCAATCAGTGTGAAGAGGATCAACACTCCCCATCAGGCCTCATATCACACAAGAAGAGTGTCCACAAAATTGATGCAACCCATGGCCGTCGCCATTGAGTGTCCATGGAGTTTTCTCGCTCGATTAAGTGCCTAAGATCGTGGAGCTGCGGCCAACCACCTCTATATAACATCTCTGCGTTGAGTTTCCAATAAGATTTCGAACAGCTTGCTTTCAGGACGCGGTGTTGGTTGAGATGTGGTCTCTAAAAGCCCTTTTAACACTTATATATCGGAGCTTATGTAGTCCAGGATTAATAAGTGACAGTTGAAGAGTTGATGATGTTGATTTTGATCGAAATCCTCTGATAATTACGTGTTGTACTAATTGTGTTGCGAATTTGTGATGTAAGCTAAGGCACGCACCTAAAGCAAATTTTGGCAAAGTCTTACACATTTATTGATTGATTAACATCAAAGTATCATATTCGATAGGCCTATATTAATAAAAATCACGATAAAAGCGATGCTTGGAAAACGATCAAACGAAAAAAAAATCCCCTGACTTTTAATTATTATTTTTGAGACGGCTATTTTGAAGACTAATTTTTGTTCAACGGCCGCATATTAATTTCCTAGACCTAGTTGGAGTTGCGAAACACAGATCCCTTGGTAAAACTCAATTGGATCGTTAATGAGATGAACGATGGAATCAAAATATTGAAAGTGTGCTCGTCTTCCGACTGCTCCATCGAAGGAATTGTGTCCAAGTTCTAAAAAATTCAATTGGAATTGGGTCCTTGGGAACACTTCGATAGTATCTTTCGTCTCACGGAAACCTTGGAACACATCTGAAATCAGCTCAGGTGGCGAAATATCTGTGCAGCTTCCATATTCATGTACCTCACATTCTCAGGGAGGGCATCTAGAATGCTGGATATCGCGAGACGCGAGTTTCAGAGAGAAGTTCAGAGGAAATTAAATGTTCGTTACAATCAATGCGAAGGTGAACCAGGGAGCACATTAGTCTATCAAATACAGATTTCCAATTGCCCAAAATCAGTGACTACGTTACCTGATGAATCATGAGGGCATAGTCCCAACAATCGGACGTATATATGTCCATGTTAGGGCCTCACAAGGTTGTAACGAGCGACTTCATTATTAACCCAATTATAACATGTACTCTGCTTAATTCAAATTCCGCTACTAAGCGAGCGTGTACAGACTATATATGTTATGTTACCGGCCAGGATTGATGAGCCCAACAGGCTTAATTATAAGATTTCGCTCTTTCTAGTTTCTACAGTGCTAAACTAACTTCGTGGTGAAGCTAGATAAACTAAATTATATACTACCAACTAAGTACTGTGATTGTGAATAAGGAAAAGGGCTCATTCTACCAACTCGGCCAATCTATTTTACCTCAATTTCGCGATTACATCATACTCACAGGGTGTCCATAAGAATCACTATATATGCTCAACAACTAAAATTGCATGATGTACTCGTAGATATGTAATCTAATCATAAAAAATATGCTCAACAACTAATAATAATATAAGAAGGATACAGGTAGTTATGTAACATAAAACGCGATATGATATGATACAATTGCAAATAGCATTGGTTGAATTGTTTGCTTTAATAGACCGAATAAAAAAACTACGAGAGAATAGTTCTTATCGAGTGACTACAAGATCTAATTGAACAAACATATTAATACACAAAAACAACCATCTAGATCGCTAAAGCGTAGGCATGAACCACAATGGGGGGCAAAATATTGAATAATTGTCCTCACCTTTGTAGAACATGTCAATTCGTTTGTTTTTAAGATCAAAAACCCCGATATCATGACCTGCAAAAATTGTATCCTCCTCCCAGCGCTCGGGGTAATCATCAGTAAAATATATGCAGTTGGACCTGAAACTTCAGAAATTTGGTGCCGGAACGGACATTGAAGTATTAACACCTATAAATAATGCAACGTCACCTACTTCATTTAGATGCTTCCACTCTTTGGTGTCCAATTCCAACCGATACACCTCAAAACCCGTCGTTTGGAAAGAAATATCTTGGAAACTACCGTCCTCAGTCAAAAGATCGCTCATGAACCGAAAAAACAAAAGTAAACCTCCAGATGGTTCCGCTACTAAGTATTTTGAGTGTTTTTTGTCTACTGCGTCCAAAATACCCTGGGGAATTCTTAGGGGCAGAAGTTTCTCTTCCGAAAATATATTCGTTTTACTTAAATCAGAGTTATCAAGATACCCAAGTGTAGCATCATCGTACAAAAGGAATACTCGTGTACCCATGAACACAAAGTCAACTACATGATGCCTAAAACAAAGCAAACCATTCCCAGGCCAATCATCAACTACTTTAAAATACCTAGAAGGATTAATTGGCGTCCATGTTCGATCACCCGGCCTTGCAAAAGCCAATGAACCCACCCAACTACCTACGATTGCCAGAACAACAAAACCTTCACCATTCTCACTCTCAACGTCTTTCATTACTAAGACTTTTGTAACGAAATGTCGTCTGTCGTGGGAAGCATTGGCAGCATAAGTTTCTTCAACATCTTGAGCAATCCACGACTCCTCTTGGATAGGCATGGTTGATAGATGCGGGAGGCGAAGTCGAACTTTGGTTAATGGATTAAATAGAAAGAGGTGGCGATTAAGGTTCAAGGTAACAATCCAGCCAAATTGCGTACCCCAACATCTCGTCCCAAAAGTCTCAGGAAGCTTCAATTGGTAACACTTATTGTCGATTAGACTGAAAATCTTCCTAAAACAATCAGGGTTTTCTTTGTTGTTCTCGGCTAATAGCAAATAAGGAATTTCTCTCCACTTGTATTTAACCATGGAAGAAGCGTGATTCCATGTACGACATACAGCGGCGAAACGAATAAAGTCCACAATCCAATTTAATTTGAGCAGGAATCTCACAGAGCAGATCACATTGCAAGGAAGACCAATCAGCCATACTAAGACTACGTACTATCGCCTTTGAACCAGCTATATTGTGATTTGTGAATAGCTACGGTTCTCTAATTACTATTTATACATAACGAGGCATGAAATAAAGATTTTTACTCCTATTTTGATTCGGGTACCTAGTTCGATTCTGAAATAAAAATTTCCAAAAAATTCAGTGCAAAAGAAGGAAAACAAATTGTTAAGGAAGCTTTCATTATTACTCGCCTTATAATATTTTTTTTTTTTGGTTTACATTCTCGCCTTATAATATATATTGATTATTATAGTAATCAGCATGGATTGTAATGTAAACATTATTGCGCCGCACTAGATATTGTGTATTGTGTCTGGTCTGATTAGTTGTTCATCGTTCGTATGGCTTGGATTAGTATTTCCACAATCATCTACGGATGATGTAACGATTTCGATGACCGTAATCATAATTCACAGTCCGGTCACGATCATGATCAATTATGTGTCAATTCAGGCCACCCTCTAACATGCTTTAATTAAATTGTAGAAACATGTTTGTTTCACAGATCGACTGTTTCATTCATTGGAATTTGTTTCGTGCGTAACAGTTAATTTACTATACATACAAGCGCAGTGGACCTATTGGTGTGCTACTGATGACAAACTAGACAGATGAAGAGCAGATCCGAGGCTTCAAAGAGAAAGATTTTTGTTCGGAGTGGACTCACCAGGCCTAGGTGAACAATATCAGCTGACAATTCATTGTTATGTGTTAAGGGAGCGGCACGACGATCACCGTTTAATTGTTGCATGATTTACCATTTCAGTGAGAAATAGTAGTCTTGGGCCTCTTGGCCCATGATTCCATAATGCATTGAGCATCGAACTCGAATTTCTAAATCAATCGGAGGGCGAAAAAGGAAAATGGAACAAAAGTTCAAACTTACAATATTGGCCCGTCGATTGCTTCCGAAATCTGGTTTACGGTTTACCTAAGCGATCATATAGACTTCTCTGTTCAATCGATATGTGATCAACATCTAACGAAGTGCTTGAAATAAATAAGCTAAGGTAGGTCGAAATAGTCATGTTTATTTCGTGGTTTGATAATGCATGTAAACAGCCCCATCCCTGCAACAAGCTCTGACCTAGGTGTGTCAATGAAGCCACTGCGAAAGATTGATGCAGTATCACACAACCCACTGCACTGACCTAAAAGGAAGAGACAGGTAATGCCACCACTACAGGTTCAAGGACGGATGGTTCTGTTGCTTCGCTTGTATGGTGAATTGGTGATCAGAGATTACCAACGCTTATCGATGGGAGCTTGTGTCTAGCTAGTTAAAGGATCAACAATTATTAGTGACGGTTTTATTGGGTTGATGATGTCTATTTTGATCGAAATCTCCTGATAATATGGTTTTCTAGCCCTTTGCATGCGTACCACTACATGCAGTACTAATTAATTTGGCAACTCTTAGTTGTATATCGATTACTATAGAAGTATCTTATTCGATAGAGCTATATGCCTATATTGTTAGAAATCAGACAAGAATCGATGCTTGATCAACGAAAAAAAGACATCCCCTGACTTTTAATTATTTTGGAGATCGTTATTTTGAAGACCAGTTTTTGTTCAACGGGTCGCATATCAATTTACTAGACCTACTGGCTGCGAAACACAAATCCCTTGAATATGGGTAAAACGTAATTAGATCGTTGCCCTGGCATGAGCTACGCCAAAAAATAAAAGGGGGCTTAATTTGAAAGATTATATATGAGGATGAGATGAACGATTGGATCAAAAGATTGAAACTGTGCTCTCGTCTTCCGACTGCTCCATCTAAGAAATTGTGTCGAAGCTCTCAGAAATTCAATCGATGATGATTGCCCCCAAAAACCCAAAAAGGAGACTCGATTTGTTGGACTTGCTCCAAAGTTTCCTTAATTTTAGGATTTTAAGTTGGTCAAAGTTGTTAATAAAATCTTAGATATGCCCGTGGAATTTGCTACTCTAGATTATCAGTTGCTATTTTTCAGCTTTCTTAGTCAATGTACTGCCTTATATAAGGTG
>JBBYHQ010314640.1:0-16632 GCA_038382645.1 Spergularia azorica | reverse complement strand
CCTAGATTTACGCATAAAAGGCAACTCTTGTCTTATTTGCCACCCCTTCTCGAGCCGTCATACTGACTTGAGCTTCGAAGGGGCGACGCCTGGTGAAATCCGGGCTCCCTTTTTGCAGGTATTCAGCGAGGCTCCCGAGCAACTGTCCTTCGAAGAACTCACACCAACAATCGTTACACTTATCTTCATCATTCGACATTAGTTCCATTTCATGTGCCATCAAGGAACCAATTAATTCTTCACGGGCATGTCGAATAAGTCTTTTGCTTCTTTGATAGCTGTCACTTTGGCCAACCAATCCCTAGTGAGATTATGACGGAGTAGTAAATAATCAATTCTAAACCTTTTTACTTATCAAACGATTTGAGTTCATTAGTGATCTTGTTAAACCTTCTTTTTTTTTTCTTTTTTTTTGGAAAGAGTTTAGCATTTGTATTAATCAAGAAGAATGTTACAAATACAGTTCCATCCAAAGGAAGAGCAATGAGCTCACCTAGCTAACCACTATCTTATCGAAGTTAAGATGCCTACATTTGATCTTTAACTCTAATACAGACATAGAATTTAATCCTTAGCACTATTTGATCTAAAGATCGGGCATTGTCATTGAAAATTCTGTTGTATCTCTCCATCCATATTTCATACATAGTCCCTGTGAACGCTGCTCTCAACATGTTGTGTTTTGCTAGCTTCCCCTTCAGCTTGTGCTTGAACCAATTCCACTCATGCTTTATTCTCCATGCCCTCTCTGAGTACCCTAGCCAGTTAAGGATAGAGTTCCAAATCTGTCTAGAGATAGTACACCCAAAATACAGTTGATCCATGCTTTCCTCCTGGCATTGATAGAGAATGCACCAATTTGGAATGCAAAGATCCCTCCTTTTCAGATTGTCTACTTTTGGCAGAGCATTCCGGATTGCCAGAACAGATATGATAATGCTCTTGGGCATGTAAAAATGGTTCCAAATTGTTTTAAACAAGTTAACAGCCCCATTCATGCTGCAAAAGAACTTGTAAATTCTTCTTCCCTGCCTGCAGCTTCTACTCCATTCTTCTACAGCTTTTTCAGCCTCCATTTTGCTCCCAGCCTTTTCTACTATTTCATCCTTGAGGCTCAGAATACATTTCCAGTTGTTTGAGCAGTCATTTGGAGGATCAATGTCCCACACTTGCCTGTTCTTTACATAATAAGCTGATGCGAATACTAAGCATATCACACAAGTTCAGCCAAATCAGTTTTCGGGTCTACAATGGGTCGACTTTGAAGCTGAATATCTTCCAGGATATTACGTTTTTTCCAGTGAAACCAAGGGGATTTTATTCTTCATGGTCTTAGCTTTCCGATGATATTACGGGCTTATTTTGGGCAAGTAACGAAGGAGATACATGCTTTTAAAGTCCTTCCTCTCTTTCTCTTCATTTTTCTCTTTTACAACAAACAACGGCCACGATTATGGCAGCGTATAACACAAATTGGGAATGCACATTCAAGTATAGTCATATGCACTATTAATTGATGTGCAATGTACATACAATAAATCTAGGTTGTGCAACTGCAACTTCAAGATATGTCTCCAAGTTGCTGTATTTTGGATAGCTCCACCAATATCGCCGTGTAATTTAACCTAGACAAGAACTTTTTATGTTTTCTTCTCATTCATACATCAAACAATCGCTACTTGAAGGTTATGAGGAAAGCATACCGCTTTTGTGGCTCCACATACCAAAAAATTATGCTACCTGTAACATTATTATGCATGTATTAGAAATTTTTCGTTTATATGTGTTGGCAAATACTACAACGTAAAACCCTCACGATTAGTGAATATAAGCATTCGATGGGACAAGATCACAACACTAACTATCAAGAGTAGAACCCTGTCTACGATGAATATAAGCATCAAAATGACGAATAAGTGCATTCAGCTGATGAATATCAAATTGTTGAGTCAATTCAGAATTGCGTGTGTAGAAAAGTGTCATACATTGGTAAAATAAGTGTGAGGTGATAGATTTATAAACTAGTGGGCTACTCCTCTCATTGCCAATTGGTTTTGAGATAGAACCTCACTGGGCTTATGGCCTATCTTATCCTATGGGCCTGCTGCGCGGAGCTAACAACAGGTATCAGAGCCGATGGTTAGGCCGGGGACGCGCAGGTCCGATGTGGCGATGGATGGGCTCTCTTGGTCTAGGGGGCACTGGTGCAGTGGTATCGGTAGGCCGACTACGCAGCTTCGTTGGAATGGATCACAGAGGAGAATCGGTGCTAGAGACATCAGTCTCACGATAGGTTTGCTCGGTTGAGGGGGAGTGCGGCCACACACATGTGAAAGGGGGAGATTGTTGAGTCAATTCACAAGTTTGTGTGCAGAAAAGTGTCCCACATTGGTAAAATATGTGTGAGGAGATAGGTTTATAAGCTTGTGGGCTACTGTTCTCATTCCCAATTGGTTTTGAGATGGAACCTTACTGGGCTTGTGGCCTATCTTCTCCTATAGGCCTGCTGCGCGGAGCTAACACAAATACCGAATCCCCAAATTAGATGTGTTTCCACTTTTAATTCTCATATACATCATTAATACTTGAATATTAGGATTAAAATAAGGAACATAAAATATATACACTTAATAGGATTAATATAACATTCAACATGATGAATACAAACTTTAAAACGAAAAAAAAAAAACAAATTTATAATTTGCATATCACAAGAGAGAGAAATGTTAGAAAGAGAAACTGTGGGACACAAAAAATAGGTTGTACTAAATAATTTGTCTGAAATTCTTCATTTTTTCCCAACAAATCTAGATTCCAGCCATGGCAAGGTCTAGATCGTCAGGGAAGAATCGGAATTCGTTTAAGCGACAAAAAAATAAGAAGAAGAATACTAATTATAATAACAATAGTGCTACTAAAGATGGACCAACGACCTCGGATGCACGGAAGCATAAATCGGTTGCGGAAATTCAGGGTATCCCACCACTCAATCTTACTGATGATGAAGATGAGGAGGAAGAATCAGATGAAGTAGAGGTACCAACTGTCCTGGAAGGAAATGGATTTGCGGTTATAATGGAAGGTAATGGAGATGATTCGGGGAATGAATGGCAGACAGTATCTCATCACAAAAGAGGTAATAAGTCTATCCCAGTTCATCTTAGCTCATATAGTAGGACAAAAGAGTCACCTTTAATGGTTCTTACTCAGGAAGATGACTAGGAAGGCATAGATTATTGGAAAAATGATGATGTTTGTTTTGGGCTCGGTGCTAACCCTCCATTAGATGTCATGACTGGTTTTTTCAATAGAATCTGAGGGCAAGAGGGGTTAGATAAAATATTTTTTTTGCCAAATGGGGTGTTTGTGGTTAGATTTAAAACCTTTGAGCAAAAAGAAAATGTATTGAAGGCAGACACCACTTAATTGACAACAAACCCCTTATTGTGCAAGCGTGGACAGAGGAATTGGAATGAAGCAAACAATTTGTGAAGAAAGTGCCTATTTGGATTACGCTATTAAAGCTTGAGTTGAAATTTTGGACTCCAAACTCCATTAGCAAAATTGCTGGTATTGTTGGGAGAGTCATAAAGGCAGATAGGGCAACAGAGGAGAAGAGCATGCTTGGATATGCCAGAGTCCTAGTTGAGGTCGATGTTGCTTAGAAATTTCCTGCAGTGATCCAATTTATGGATGAAAACGGAAAACAGATTGACCAAAGTGTGGAATATGAGTGGAAGCCATCAGTGTGTTGATGTATCTGCAAAGGAATTGGACACTCTAGTGAATAGTGCAGGAAAAAAGAAAAGCCAAAACAACGTCCTGTAGCTAGAAATGTGACCAAAACCAATCCAAAACAGTGTCAATGACCAGGGTGATGCACAGGTAGGAGGAGTACCAAATGGCTTTAACACACCTACAGGTACAGTTCCACAAGTACCTGTATCTACTAGTAGACATGTTAGGCATCTAAATATGTCTCCCAAGCCATATATAACTCTGCAGAATCAAGAATGCCTTCAGTATCTTATGCTGCAGTGTAAGGAATGGTCCAACAAGTGAAGGAGCGGGAAATGGTAGTGTTAACCATGGTCAAAATGACCATGGCTAACTTGGGGTTTTGGAATGTTAGGGGACTGAATAGCCCTACCAAACAAGGAGAAGTAAGAAGATTTATGAATAAGCATAAGGTAGAGTTATTTGGTCTTCTAGAGACTAAGGTGAAACCTAGTGTTCTTCCTGGAATTCATGCATCCTCGCATTTGTTCTAATTGGTCTATCACAACTAATAATAGCTACCACAAGGGTGGTAGGACTTGGGTACTTTCCATCAAGATATGGGTTGCAATTCATTAGTATGGATATGCAATATATTCATATAAAAGTGGAGGAACTAGGTAATACGAGATTGTCCTATGCAACTTTTGTGTATGGATCTAATAAGGCTGCTGAAAGAGAGTTTCTATGGCAAAAGCTCATAAGTTTCAATCAACTAGTTAATGAAGCTTGGATAATAATGGGGGATTTTAATAATGTTCAATATACAAATGAGAGAGTTGGATCGAAAGTAACACTGCATGAGATCAGGGGTTTCCAAGATTGCATTCATCATGTTGGTGTACAAGATTTCAAGTATGGAGGTAGCTTTTACACCAGGAACAATAAGCACAATGACAATTCTAAGGTGTTTAGCAGAATGGTTAATCCAGTATGCTGATAGTCAGGCCTACTTCTTTCCTGAGGGATTGTTTGACCACTCCCCTTCTGTAGTCTCATTATACAAAGACAAACACATGAGGAAAACTTGCTTTAAATATGATAATATGTGGAGTAAAGCAAGTAATTTTGGTAGTCTAGTCAAGGAGGAATTGGAGAAGCAGATGCAAGGTTGTGCTATGTTCAAAGTAGTTAAAAAGTTAAACGCTCTGAAAAAGCCACTGAAAGCAAGCAACAGAGAGTCCTTTTCAAATATAGAGAATGCAACTCCTTAGGCCTGGCAGGAGTTGAATGAGATTCAAATTATGTTGAAAGCAGACCCAGAAAACAGTGATTTGTGTGCTAAAAAGGTTGAAGCTGCTAATACATACATGTTTTTGTATAGAGCAAAGGAGAGTTACTTAAAACAAAGAAGCAATATTGGGTTGCTGAGTGAGATGATAATACAACATAGTTTCATGCTTCTATAAGAGCTAGAAGTGCCAAAAACCATGTGATTCAAATTACTGATATGCATGGCAATCTACATAAGGATGATGATGGTATACAGCAGGCTTTCTTAGAGTATTACTTAAATTTGTTAGGTAAAGCTGCTCAAAGAAAGAGGGTGCATAGGCCAACTGTCAGGAAAGGAAAAATTCTAAATGAAAATATGCAGGCTGACCTCTTGAGACCTGTTACAAGATCAGAAATAAGAAATGCAATGTTTGATATTCAGGGAACAAAAAGCCATGGTCCTGATGGGTATACAAGTCAATTTTTCAAAGATTCTTGGAATATTGTTGGTGAGTTGGTCACTGATGTAGTCCTGGAATTTTTCTCAAGTGGTCGATTACTTAGGCAAACAAATAGTACAATGCTAAGCATGGTCCCTAAAGTTTCCCATCCTACCTCTATGCTTGAATTCTGACTAATTGCTTGCTGCACTACAGTTTATAAGTGCATTTCCAAGATCCTATGTGATAGAGTAGGAGGGGTTCTTCCACACATCATTGATCAGAGCCAAGGGGCATTTGTTAAGCAAAGAGATATTGTAGAAAATGTGATGATATGCCAAGATTTGATAAGAAAGTACAATAGAAGAGGCATTTCTCCTAGATGCCTGATGAAAATAGACCTGAGAAAGGCTTATGATTCAGTTGAATGGGATTTTTTGAAGGAAATGTTGGAAGCTCTTAATTTCCGTAACAAGATGGTGAAATAGATAATGGAATGTGTGACTACTCCTTCTTATTCAATCTCCCTTAATGGTAATTGTTTTGGATTCTTTCAAGGGAAAAAAGGATTAAGACAGGCTGATCCACTATCCCCTCTCCTATTCACAATTTGCATGGAGTATCTTTCTAGAATTCTGAGTGTTGTTGCTGACAAGAAGGATTTCAGATTTCATCCACTTTGTGGTAAAAAAAAATTGAACCACCTTTGCTTTACTGATGACCTGTTAATGTTTTGCAAAGGGAACATGAAATCTGTGATGCTACTCTTAAGAGGCTTTACTACATTTTCTGAAGCATCAGGTTTAAAAGCAAATCCATCAAAGTCACAGATCTATTGTGCAGGAATGGGGCATAACATAAAACAAGAAGTAGTTGATTTCTCAGGGTTTAAAGAAGGTGAAATTCCTTTTAGATACCTAGGAATTCAGATCACCGCTGGCAGAATACCTATGATGGAATGTCATATTTGACTGAAAAAGTGGTGCATAGAATCAGAGCCATAGGGTCAAGGAAATTAACTTATGCTGGCAGGCTCACCCTGGTTAAAGCTGTCCTGATTAACCTCCATGAATACTGGGCATGGATTTTTGTGATCCCAAAGATGGTACTAAGGAAAATAAATGCAATCTGCAGGAATTTTCTATGGGACATCAATGAGCATATGATTAGAAGTCTTTTGGTTGCTTGGGAATCTATTTGCTAGCCAAAGGAAGCTGGGGGCTTAGGGACCAGAGACACTGTTAATTGGAACAAAGCTTCTATAGAAAAGTATGCCTATTGGATTTACTTACAACCAGATAAGTTGTGGATAAAGTGGATCAATAGCATTTACCTCATAAAAATGGAAACTAGGAGGACTATGTACCCTCAAATGATGCCAGTTGGTTTTGGAAGAGGATTTGTGGAGCGAATAATCAGATAATGAGGGATTTAAGAATGAAAATTGGCTTCAATCTGGAAAACAGTACTCTGTCTCAGCTGACTATAAGTGGATTTGTGGAGAGTATACTAAAGTCTGCTGGGGAAGTATATTTGGAGCAGATACACTATTCCTAGGGCTGCTTTCATTGGATGGCTGGCACTTCTACAGAAGTTGCAGATGCGTGATAAGCTTAAAAGGATTGGCAGTGCTTGCTGTGTGCTAATGCAACTGAGTCTCATGGGCATGTCTTCTTTCAATGTCAGTATGCAAAGAAATGCCTTGAGTGAATAAAGAGCTGGATTAGAATTGATTTCTCAGCCATAGATACTCTAATCTGGTGCTCCAAGAAGAGAATTGCAACAAAGATGATGAAGATGGTAGCAGGTGCTGAAATATGCAGCCACAAGTATCATATCTGGATGATGCGCAACAAATGCAGAGTAGAGAATGTATTGCTTCACCCACATAAAGTGCGTTAAGAAAGAAGTAAAAGCTAGGATTAGAAGTATGATCAAGAATATCTCGTCTAAAGATGCAGATTGGTTACGAAATAGAGATTTGATGTAAGACATGGATAGAACAGACTTCTACTCTGTTCCTGTAAGTTGGTTTCTTTCTTCAAATAAAAAGATTTACATTTCCACACCAAAAAAAAAAAAAAAAAACTTTACACAAAATATATGCACTGCATATGATTATAACGCCCAATATGATGAAAATATAACTCAATATGATGAATAAAAGAATTATACAGGTGAATATCATAAAACGAATCCAGAAAAAAAGGTAAGCAGTCAACTTAATACAACAATCTTGAATATAACAACTTCTATGATGATTATATGACACACATCGGAATTAAAAGAACACCCAAATTCCCAAATCCCCAAATCGAAACCCCAAATATTGAGAAACAATAAAATTCACAAATCAAAACCCTAAATATTCGAAAATGAAGAAAAAAAATGATGAATATAGAGCTCTATTAAAAACCTAATGAAAGGGAGTGAGTAGGTTCTTTAGAAAATGATACCTCATTAAAATTTTGATAACATCTCATTTTCATTTTAAAAGTTAAGATAATATAGTAGATTTCCCAATTTCACTAAAGTTGGACTCTCTCTAGTGCCTTGAAATCGTGAGATGCGCTATGAGATTTTTTGTCGTTCTAGACGCGTCGTATGCATGTGTCTGCTAAAATATTATTTTGCACGTAATGAATATTTCTCTACTTAAAGATGTGCGTGGCACGAATGATTGAATGTCAACACTTTATCTTTAGATAATTCTCCATTTTTTTGTGAGTGCTCATGCACCACAAAACGGATTGGGTGCATCTTATGTCCGGAATTTTAGGATGCCCTTGAGGAGGTGGTGCAAGAGGTTCTTTTCAAAGCACGAAATGCCTCTTGCTTGCCCCGTTTGCCTACCTTTTTTCTTTTCCTTTTTTTAATTGCTTATGGCCTTTGCCTTCAAACTTTTTCCAAATTATTGTGGATCGTCATACACTTGATTTTGTTTTAGAACATATGTTTATGCAACTATTGTTGCCTTGTTTGCATGGTTTACTACTTTTACCAACACTCGGGAATGTGTATCGACTATACTAATGTCAATTCAAACGTTAACCTTTGACTGTCAATATATATTATCGGAATTATAAGAAGTGAACAAATATTGCCGGAGTATCAAGTAAAATGTAGTTAGAGATATGAGAAAGTAATGATTAATATTTTTTTTCTGGTAAAAAAAAGATGAGTTACTTTCGAGGGTGAATGGTCAATGAACAGTGAATACATTTTTTCAAAGATCAACAGTCGATAGATTGATAGGGGCGTGTTTAGGTGTAAAATAGGGTAATTGTAAAAATTGCTTATTCTCGATACTTATACGTGAGAGGTTCAGAATACCAATCGTTTAGCTTAAGAAAAGCCTTTAAAAAATATTCTACTGAAATTTTAGTTTTTCCTAGTAAATCCTATCATATATCCCTTCAATTATTAGCGTGTTTTGATCATATAAGTACGTCTAAATTTGTCTTCGAGATTATCCCCTAAGTACCACTGAAAATCATACAGATTTTTGCCCGAAGAAGGCCATGCCTAGCCTAGAGGCGGTACTGGCTAAACTTGATGCTCTTCCTATGGACCCAGCTATTTATAATGAATATAAGCACTGAATAAGATATAATCTCAAAACAACTGACAAAATACATGATCCCCACAAAATGGTAAATATGAGTATAACAATGATGAATTTGAGCATTAAAATTAAAACGACATCTTAATTAATATTGAAAATTATGAATATAAGCATTCGGTGTGACAAGATCACAACAGTAACAATCAAGAGTATAACCCCGTCTACGATGAATATAAGCATCAAAATGATGAACAAGTGCATTAAGCTGATGAATAACAAATAATGAATCCCTAAATAAGATGTGTTTCCACTTTTAATCCTCATATTTATCATTAATACTTAAATATTAGGATTCGAATAACGAATAGAGCACATAAAATATATACACTTAATAGGATTAATATAACATTCAGCATGATAAATACAATCTTTAAAATGAACAATACATAGATTAAAGTGGTGCAAAGAGTACATAAAATATATATACTACATATGAATATACGTCCATTATGATGAAAATATAACTCAATATGATGAATAAAAGAATTATACAGGTGAATCTCCTTACCTTTTAAAAACGCCTTAATTGGTAACGCCCAAAACGCGGGCATTCCTTCTTGAAACGAGCCTTTCCCAGCTAAAACGCGCCTTTCTTCTTTACAAAACGCAAGGCTTATTTACTGTTCATCTTCAACGGTAACTGATCGAGAGGCTGAGCTTGACCCTTCACCAACGCGTTAATCTTCGCCGTCCCTTGCTTCTTCATCTGCTCTCTTCTCTCTCCTGCTCTCCTCCTTTCATTCTGGACTCACTCTCATACTCTCTTTCTCTCTCCTCACGGTCCAGATTTGGATTTTGTTTTTCAATTTCGACTTCATTTTTAGGGTTGGCAGATCGATGAGTAACTTAAAGAGGTATGTAACTTATCTTAAATCCTGATTTCAACTTTTTAAAGGTCATGGGAATTCTTCGTGATTGGGTTTTGGGGTTTTGCTACATTAGTTTAGGATTTTCTGGGCATTTGTTACCTTTTTTCAATGCTCGGATCTCTCAAAGGATTATAACTTTTTTCTAAAAAAAAAAAATTTTGATCGATTTATTAATATGATGATGATGAATAAATGGTGGTTTAATTTGATCGACAAATTGAACAGGGAGTTTCGGAGAGAGGAAGGAACCAGACGTACACTTTGTGTGAGAATAAGAGATACGGTAGACGAAGTTTTCACCTTTAAAGAGTTGCTGCTCGTGGTAGAAAGCGTTCGTTCTTTTATCTCTTTGCCCCCTTTTCAAGTTCGTCATTTTGACGTGTATTTTATTTATTTTAATCTGGGTTTGTGTTTTCTTCACTTTAATTTGGTGATGTTGGATTGATGGTACAAGGTTAATGTGATCTGGGTTTTAATTTGTGTTAAATGTGTTGCGGGAAATGGAGCTAAAATGTGTTGTTTGGATTAATTAAGAGTTTAATGTGCTGTTGTTTCATATGTAAGATTTTGTGCATTTAACGATGTGTGTAGTGTAGATTAGGATACAGATATGACGTAGATTTGGGTTATCTTGGATTTTGCTGGTTTACTACATCATAGAAGTGGTAATTTCTTTTTAGCATTAGTATTTCTCTTGTTCATCATCATGCAACTCGATAAAACGGACTGCCATACATAGAACTCTGCATAAGAGCTGTTTTTGTGATGACAGGGAGGAGAAATTTATGATGCCATGCTGACCAGAACAAATTTAGAGGACAATATCAATGAGTTTTATGTGATTCGAGTTCTCAGTAAGTTTTTAATCCAGATTTTCACTTTATGCGCGTAATAATTTGAAGATATGATTCTGGTTTGCTCAAAATGCATGATTCTGAAGCTGCAATACTAATATCGAATGATATAATGTATGTGTGTGTGTGGATTGTAGAAGCGAACGATGATCAGTCAGACATGGTGTATAGCAGATGGGGTACCATTGGTCAGAATGGTAAAATAATGCTGTCTGGACCTCTCTTTTCGTGTGACAGTGCTATTCGAGAATTCAAGGAGAAGTTTCATGGGAAGACGAATAATTACTGGTCTAATAGAAGAAACTTTGTTTCCAATCCAATGTGTTATACTTGGTTGGAACTAGATTACAGTAAAAAGGTAACTCGTTCGAGTTTTTATCCTGTTATATGTTCTAAAAGTGTGCTGTTGTTAGATGCTTAATCAGCTGATACGTTTTCTTCATACATTTGTAAGATGAACACCCACTTCAATTTTTCAGGGTTTAGTATTGTTTCTGTTTTTTGTGTGCAGTTATTTAGCTTTTTCTGTTCCTTTTAAGTTGGCACTATTCATGTTGAACATTAGCCTGATCCGCACTCTGAATTCGTCCACGTCCCCCAGTTGATCCTCGCCGTCGGTCGCGCATGCTTTTGCTTCCTCGACACTCTTCTTTAACTTTTAAATTCTTTAGTTCGAATCCCTGGAAAAAAGTGGTATGAAACTATTTCACTGTTTTTTATCATAATTCTGCGTATTTGTTCTTTTTATTGAAATTGTGTTTGATTTAGATCAATTTAGCTGTTTTTATTAGTGGTTTAAATATGTCTATTTATAATTTGTACCGAGTTCTAATTTTAGTGTATGTTTATGTGCGATTAGGATTTGAGGAGAAAAGTAGCGAGAAGAGAAGTAAGAGCAGTAAGGGTAAAACCAAGAAGCCGAGAAGGCGCCGTGATTCGGTTTCATGTTCAGGCAATGATTCAGTGTCTAATTCTTTGGGGTCGAGTTATCCCATGAAGAGCTGTATGTACTAATCATTTATAAAGTTTTGATCTTTGCTTCAATTTAGATTTATTTGGCGTTCTATTTTGTGGGGGTTTGTGTGAAATTTGCGGAATTGATTGTTTTCTAGGGTCTGTGAACTGGAATCAGCTCATATTTTGGTGTATTGATTGGTCGATACAGAATATGGGTGTTAGATTCTGTAAAATTTTCATCTTCCGTTGAATTCATGTGGTAAATTGGCTAAATTCATGTACGTTTTTGTCAGATCAATTAGCAACCAATTCAACTCTCTCTGCACAGTTACAAGTACCTTGCGCGTTTAACCATAGCTTCTTATAAGAAATGTATGCATATTTTGGTTGACAGATGGAACGGGGCAAATAAATCAGGGCAGAGCTAATCATTACAACAATGTAATCAACGCTTTGCTAGCTCAGGGTAACCTTTTGTTTTTTAATGATGGAAGGTCGGTTTGATTCTTAGCGTAAATTTTGTGACATTTGAGTGATATATGTACTACCTCAGATTTCAGAAGAGGTTCCTTAGAGATTAAGAGCTCATATGATGTGCTTAAAAGGATTCATAGTGCTACCCATACCAACAAAGTCGACTTTCCTTTTAGGAATCCCACCTGATAAGAACTCCACAGTTAAGCGTGCTTAACTGGGAGCAATTTCAAGATGGGTGACCTCCTGGGAAGTTTCCTAGGGTGCGCATGAGTGAGGTTAAAATGTGCTGAAAGGATCCGTGTTGGTCTGTGATGTCAGCCCACAACCTGGCGAGCTGCCACAGGTGACTACTTCCGGCTCAGACGATGAGCCGGGGTGTTACAAAAATGCGCCGAAAGGACCCGTGTTGGTCTGTGAGGTCAGCCCACAGCTTGGCGAGCTGCCATAGGTGACTACTTCCGACTCACGAATGAGTCGGGGTCGGGGTGTTACTAATAATATCAGAGCAACCCTGCGACCGCGTGTTGATCCTGTGGTCAGGATTGCCCCGGTCAGCAGCCTAGCGGGGGAAAGATCTTGGAGTTGGACTATGGTTGGTTGCCAGGCGCAACGAGAACGTTGCGATCTTAAGAGGGGGTGAGTGTAATACCTCAGATTTCAGAAGAGGTTTCTAAGAGATTAAGAACTCATATGATGTGCTTAAAAGGATTGATAGTGCTACTCATACCAACAAAGTCGACTTTCCTTTTAGGAATCCCACCTGATAAGAACTCCACAGTTAAGCGTGTTTGACTGGGAGCAATTTCAAGATAGGTGACCTCCTGGGAAGTTTCCAAGGGTGAGCATGAGTGAGGTCAAAATGCGCCGAAAGGACGCATGTTGGTCTGTAAGGTCAGCCCACAACCTTGCGAGCTGCCACAGGTGACTACTTCCGGCTCAGGCGATGAGCCGGGGTATTACAAAAATTCGCCGAAAGGACCCGTGTTGGTCTGTGAGGTCAGCCCACAGCCTGGCAAGCTGCCATAGGTGACTACTTCCGACTCAGTCGATGAGTCGGGGTGTTACAATATATCTTTGAGGAATTACACCAGATATTACAATTTACCATTTGGACACTCCTTTAGCATTGGAGGATAGCTACAAGGGTTGGTTTGATAAAATTGAAGTGGATAAAAGTGGAACCATAAGTCTTGAAGATATGAGACAGGTTTGTTCTGATTTACCAGACAGATGTTACTTCTAGCAAAGCTCAAATTTTCATGTTTTCTGTTAGGTGGTTTTGTGACGTAAGTTGTCTTTTGCAGGCACTTGCTAAAGACCTTCCATGGAAGCTAAAACACTCCCGTGTTATGGAGATTGTCGAAGCGGTAATTACCCTTTGTTTTTCTTCTTTATTAATCTTTAACATATTGTTTTGTTCTTTATTTTCTTCGTCGATGTGAACTGTGAACTGCCTCCCGAATTTGTTCCTTTTGGTGGCATATGTTTCTTAAACGAATCCTAATTTTGTTTATATTTGTTTAATGGCAGATTGACAGCAACACTGATGGTTTTGTGGATTTCACCAAATTTGTGGCACCCACGTTGTATGTTCATCAATTACACGAGCATAACAATGAGAAGTGACAACAGCGGTCACAAGCAGCTTTCGAGAAATTTGATGTCGACAAAGATGGATATATAACCCCTCAGGAACTCAAAATGGTAAGTCATAAGGATTCAGCTTTGTTTAGGCTTAAGTTTTGAAATTATGTATGGTTTTTTGTGCATTGTTTGTACAGAAATGATTTTGCAGTCTACGCTGAGACTCTATTTAAGAAGTTTGGGGACAGGGTAAAGAATTGGATAACAATTAACGAGCCTCACATAGTGGCAGCCCAGGGGTATGATATGGGCATATTTGCACCAGGAAGCTCCTGTTCTGCAGGGCAGGAAACTTTGCAACTGAGCCTTATATATATTGCCGGACACCGCTTGCTTTTGCGCAAGCTACTAGTGTCGATATTTACAGGAAAAAGTACCATGCAAAACCTCAGCAACAAGTTGAAATACTAATGCATAAAAGTCTGGTACATGATGAATAATGCGCAAACAGACTTTTAAGGGTTTGTTGGTTTACTAATTGTGAGATACCGTACCGGCCTGGGAGTGGACCGATTGGGTCTCGCTATTTTTTATTGGAGTCGCCAGCAGGATTTTAATAGGATCCTACGAACCTAGAATGGGTCCCTTGCAAGGTACGATTCGGGAAAGTGTTAGGCACCCGAATCGCCCGTCCTAAGACGGCCTCTACTAATTGATCCAAAATAAATATAAAGTTATAATCGACGACGGAATCATATAGCAAGTAACATGCAAATAGATACGAGAACCAGATCATATGAGTAACGTACGTACCATAATAATGATGTATTCATGTCCACGTAATAGTTATAATAATAATATTACATATTAGCAAATGAAAACAAATCACAAATGCTAGAATAACTAAAACATACTACATGGATTGAATTGAAAATTTGCAAAGATCGGACAGCACGCTACAAACCCACACTACTTACCAAGCAATTACGACAACCATGAACCAACAAGCAGTGGTACTTAAGAAAATGAGAATTATTAACCTTCTGACGCAAACCTAAGCACATATAATCAATCAATAGCATACGAAAATCATGATCAAGATAGATAAGAAAGCTTTGCAAAACCGTTTTGAAGAAAGTTTATTTGGGGCCCTCAGGTGGATGTATTAACAATGACGCGCGGATCTCGGCTCCGTTCGGCAACGTCCCCAACCTTCGATCTTGACCCTTGGATACGAACTAGCTAATGATCTAGCCTTGTTATGAAAGTTGTGTTTGAATGATAATGTAAGGATTAGTATATATGTGTTGTGTACATGTATTGTGTATGTAGGAATCGGTTCGAGTACACGTACTAGTTCTTTTGATGATGAGACTAGTGCAAAGGTAGGTTAGGCCAATTTTGGTAGCACGTTTTGTACGTCTAATCCCATCCCGATTTAAGAAATGGGATCTTCTATATATAGGGGAATTGAGTGAACGTATTGATAACCCAAACGCGCACGGCAGCCGATTACCTTGGAAAACAAGCCATATGAGAGTTTCTATATACGTGAACTACCCACCTAAGCTTAATCCTATCCATGAGAAATAATTAATTCATCTCCCCCAACTCAACTTCCAAATGCACTCAATAAGATTAGTTGCCAGACTATCTTATTATCTTTCAATTTCTTTATCTTCTCACGTATAAAGAGTCCTAATCTCTCCAAAATGTGATAAGATAACACTGAATGTATGTGACTTGCGTAACAAGCTACCAAAGAGCAATTGTTTGGGCTTAAACTCCTTTTTACGTACAAATATGGGTTTGTATTAAACAAGGGCTTTAGTTGGTCAAAATATTAAAAATATCAAACCCACTAAAAAAAACCGGATTATCATGATCAAATGGGCCAGTCGTTGGGCTTTATAGTAACTTAGGTCAAGATCGTAAATTGTAGTTGGGCAAACGAACCTTTCACAGTCATCCACTATCCATCTCATCATCGGGCGTTTATAAATGGGAATCTCCCGAGTAGGGTGTCTACAGAAGCCCCCGCTTTGACCGAGTCTTTGAAAAAGACGAAGATCAAAGGTTTTTGCAATCACAAATATACATGTAAAAGCAAAATCGCAGATATGAGACAAAGAACATATACAGAACTAAGTCACATATAAGAACGCAACATCTTGAGCGGTCGCAGTAGTCGCTCAAGATAGGTATAGAAATCGTCAAAAGAATCATCGTCGCAGATTGGCCAATAATATATATCTCGGGTCACATATAGACGCAGCATCTCGAACAGGCGCAGTAGTCGCTCGAAATGAATATAAATCTTCAAAAGATCGCAATCGCTAGCAATCATCGCAGAATATCTTTTTTTGTTGAATAGGGGGACGTGGTGTCTCGAACGGTCGCAGTAGTCGTTCGAAGCAGATATAAGCTGTCAAAAAATTAAAGTCGCAGTAATAAAGGAACGCAACATCTCGAACGGCCGCAGTAGTCGCTCGAAACAGATATAAGTTGTCAAAATATTGTAGTTGCAGGAGGTCATCGTAGGCGCGATCAAGAACATCTTTCCCAATCGCACATAGAAACACAGCATCTCGAACGGGCACAGTTATAGCTCAAGATGAATATAATTTTAAAAGATCGCAATCGCCAACGATTTTCGGAGATCATCTGTTGGAGTGAGTTCTTCGAAGGACAGTTGCTCGGGAGCCTCGCCGAATACCTGCAAAAAGGGAGCCCGACTTTCACCAGGCGTCGCCCCTTCGAAGCTCAAGTCAGTATGACGGCTCGATATAGGGTGGCAAATAAGACAAGAGTTGCCTTTTATGCGCAAATCTAGG
>JBBYHQ010314612.1:0-16635 GCA_038382645.1 Spergularia azorica | reverse complement strand
TGCAGGTAGTTCATCAGACTGTAAATGCTCTTCTCTCTGCCCTGTCCGCTCATTTTGTACCCGCCAAATGGAATGGCAGCATCAAAGATGTCGAAGCAGTTCACCCAAACTGTGCCGACTCTCAAGGCTCGTGCCAAAGCATTGGCAGTGTCGATATCCTGGGTAAATACTCCAGCTGCTAGTCCATATCGGGTGGCATTGGATCGGCGAATCACATCTTGTAGGTCACTATACAGTATGAAGCAAGAAGTGAGTGACAGCATTAGAGAAAAATGTAGTACTAAGAAATTTTATTACTAACTTAAAATGAAGTGGATAACTCACTTGAATTTCAAGATAGATTGAACTGGGCCAAATATCTCATCCTGTGCAATCAGCATGTCTTCCTTGACATTGGAGAAAACAGTAGGTTGAATGTAGAATCCCTTTGAGCCATACCTTTCACCTCCAGTTTCGAGTGTAGCTCCACTGCTGACACCAGACTTTATGTATCGCATAACCTTCTCAAATTGCTCGGAATCAATCTGAGGATTTCAGGAAATGACCTATCAGCCAGTGTACAACCATGGTTTGGCTTACGCCATACAAAACTACCGACTCTTCGACCATGGCCAAATATTAGACGTAATGTTATACAACAATTCACAGGGAAGAAACAAAACTAGAGAATACGTCCCCAACTTACCTGAGGACCTTGCTCGATGTCTTTTCTGAAAGGGTCACCAACTACACGCTGCATAGCACGCGCCTTTGATTTTGCTACAAACTCATCGTATACACTTTCATGTACATATGTACGTGAGCCAGCACAGCAGCATTGCCCCTGCACAAACGATGTAGAAGCTTTTGTCCTCAAGACCTTTAACTAAATAATGTCAAACTGTCAAGCAGGAAACGCGGCCCTGCACTAATGTCTAGTCCAAACCTTCACTAACCTGGTTGAAGAAGAGAGCAAAGTGTGCCAGTTCAACTGCCTTGTCAACATCAGCATCCTTGCACACTATAAATGGAGACTTGCCTCCAAGCTCCAAAGTTACAGGCTTGAGATTACTCCTTGCTGCCATCTCGAGCACTATTTTACCGGTGTCAGTAGAGCCAGTAAAAGCCAGCTGCAAGTAGATTATTATGTTATCTCCAATTGTCAGCATTATGCCGCAACAGTCTTAAGCTAAATATGTAGGACGGGATTCTTAATCAAGCTGGCTTTTGGGGGACATAAAAAAAAACAGCAGACTGAATACTCGCATAGGTGTTTGAAATACTAAGTGCAATTATAGTTACATGTGAAATCGTACCTTGTCAACATCCATGTGTGACGCAAGAGCAGCGCCAGCAGTAGGACCATGACCCGAAACAACATTCAGAACGCCATCAGGAAGTCCAGCCTGCACGCATGTCAAAAAGTTAAAGAATGACCTGTGCAAATCCAAAAGATTCTGGAGAAGATTGAGGATTATGGTGATGCATCTGAATTCTCACTTAATTTAAGATTCGCTATTCAGAATGCTCTTGTAACCAAGAAAAATGTACTAGACAGACCAACAGCAGCATATTAAAAAGTATGAAATTGATTAAACAGTGATTGCATTTGTTCATACACTTTTGTAAAAGTTGCGTAACTAATCTAGAATTTTGTCCATGCTCTGAAGCACGTAAAAAAGCACAGATGGTTACCTCTTGGAGTAGTTTTGCTGCGAATAAGGCAGTCAGGGGTGTTTGCTCTGCACTTTTTAAAACGATTGTGTTGCCAGTGGCCAAGGCCGGTCCAACCTTCCACACAAACATGAGGAGGGGAAAATTCCATGGGATAATTTGCCCGGCTACACCAATGGGTTCATGAAGGGTTTGCACATGATACGGTCCATCACCAGGTGCGGTTAGACCATGGATCTTGTCAGCCCATCCTAAGGAACAAAACATATAAATTTTCCATGGAAATTAACAGTGACGAGACATGAAAATAAATTCTTGTTCAAAACTTAAGTTAACCTACCAGCATAGTATCTTATTACACGGGAACACATTGGTACTTCAAGCTTAGCAGCTTGCTCGTAAGGCTTTCCGTTGTCCCAGGTCTCAAGAGCAGCCATTTTTTCAGTGTTCTGATCAAGTAGATCAGCAAATTTCAATAGGATTTTTGACCTTTCCTGTAGAATAAGTTGGTCAGTACAGAAGCTGGGAAATGGAAGTAAATGTGAAAAAGAAACAAGAGAAATTTTTCAACATAAGTGCTATTTTAAAAGGGGGTCTTTACATAAGCTGTCATCTTTGGCCAAGGCCCCTCATCAAATGCCTTACGAGCAGCAGCTACTGCGCGGTTGATATCCTCTACATCACCCTCAGCAACCTCAGAGATCATATTTCCTGTCCTTGGATCACATGTTTTGAACGTTTTGCCTGAAACGGTCATGTAATTAAACACATTACAGCAAAACAGCCTTTTCATCTGGTTCTGCACAATTACACATGTACAGGCTAAGGCCGTCTCATAACTAAAACCATAAAAAGACATGCTTATAGTTCAGAAGTCCTCCGTTACAACTTATAAAGGCGACGTCTGAAACATAGTTAAAGAAAGGACATTTGATGGGCTCCTGCTCGCGGTTCACTTCAAAACTCACCTGAAGCTGAATCCACAAATTGTCCATTGATAAGAAGCTTGGTATATTCCACTTTCACAGGTGGAGTGATAGGTTCATCAATGGCAGCAGATGTGCTGTATTTTGACACCACTCTGCTCAACTGAGAAGCCCTTCCTGCGCAACAAACACAGAAATTAGAGCATCAGGATCATACAAATTTACATACTGATTAGCGGCTAGTATGCTGATCCAAGCAGGTGAAAGCTAACATACATCTCAGCTGAACCGGCCACCAAAAATACCAAAAGTTGAACAAACTGGTTAATAGCTTTCAGGAGAAAAGTAAGATAGAACAAAACAAACTGGTGTATAATTGTATGTGTGCATAAACTGACATAAATTATCAAGGAATGACGTCTTTTACCAACTTGTGTACAAAACTTCAATGCCACTATACTCGCTTCTGATATCATATTATTTCTAAGCCCCCCCCCCCCCTTCCAGCCCCTGCTCAGCACCCGACCCTAGCCCAATGTGTCTAAAAGCAAACTAAGCTATCCCTCGATCACTTGACAGGATAATATCATCTATGGTTGATTATGAAGGCTCGGAAGATACAAGCACAGTTCACAGACTGCTTCCATCGACATTCTTGGACATTAATTGGGGCAGTCAATACAACCAAGTGCAGCAATCGGATCAGGACGACAGAAAAACATGGACAGATCAAAGATGCAGGAATCTTAGTGCCATGGCAGAATTAATTGATACATTGGGGACAGATTAAAAAAAAAAAAAATCAACTGTGCCATCTGACTTTCAATATTCCGAAGATTGATCACAAATAATAGTAAACTACAATCAGAAATCCCAATCAGGATTAAATTATTAAACTTCAGAGTTACGATTTACAAGCTACACACTCACTTGAGTCACTTCAGCTCTGTATCGGCTCATTAAGCTTAGTCAACGCACACTAACTTAAGCAACACATACAACTGGCCAAGCAACATACGTGGATCAACAATCAGCAAAAAAACGTAGGAGGTTAAGCACGAAATGGCCATGAAAATTTCGAAAACATGAATCGTCATAGGAAACCATCATATATGAGCAATAAAAAGAAGTTGAAAGTAGTGAAACACGAAATCAAAACAAATGAACTTTTGTATAGTGGATCATACATTATAAATGAACACCAACACCCTAAACAGATTTTTCAAAAGTAATAGTACCATATTGAGGAAGAGAGCGAGCTGAAGAAGCAAATGAACGAGCCAAGGACGATGAAATCTTCACAAATGCCATGACAGTATGACACCTTTCTGTAACCCTGGGAAGTGTAAAATGTCAATATAACAACCAAAACAACGACGACAACAACGAGGTTTATTCCCGAATAAACACGGGATCAGTTAACATGAATCGTCACACAAATGCGATAAATAACCAATAGAAAAACCTTAAGCTAAAGATAGAGAGAATAAGACATGAGCAACCCACCAACTAGTGACACTTTGAAATGTGAACTTAACACCAATGCTAAAGCAGAAGCGTTTGAATTTTGTTAGTGGTAAGTGACTTTATATAGAAAAATGCGCGCATTTTAACTTGTTGTACCTCCATTATTCATTGTTTAATCACTGCCATAATTATAAACTAAGCATTGCCATCATTATTGATTAGAAAAATACCCAATAGGATATGAATTCCATGAACGTTGTTCAAGGGGCCCTTCATAATTTCACATGTATGATGTCTAAATAAAGAAAATTATCCTACAAAGGTAAAACACATCATCATTAAGACCATTTATACAACGTTATCGGTGTGATGTGGAATATGTCGTGATTCATGTTAGTCGTTCGTAAATCATTTTAAAAGTAAGGTTCAGTTGTTGTGTTCATGTTTGTTATATTCGGACTTCTACAAGGTTAAAAAAATAGATTGCGACATGCTAGTGCAGTAGTGCACTAACACTACCTTTCCAGTTGAATTTGTTATAGCTTAACATGACAAGGGTGAAATATATAATAAAACTCTTATTATAGAGATGTGCTGAGAAGTAAACAGCTAATAATAGAGTTGTTTATGATATAGTTGACTTCAGTTTTAATTGGCCATGTTAAGACCATTACACCACAACCTTGGAGAAAAACATGTCGTCAATCACTCGACCCAATCTTGCTTTAAGATTAATTAGTTTCGAAGCTAATAGTTAAATAACTTATAGTACACATAAATGAAAGTCTAGAATCGGCACAATACTGAAGGTACGCACATCATACAAAAGTTAGTGAGTGTGAGTTGTACCATCCTTAATCAAGTCGTGCGATAATCGATTCTTGACTATTTCGATTGATACAGCCGATACTGAGAGTGATTGCAACATGGATTTAATTTAATGGAATTTTTGAGAAGTTCTATAATTAAAACACTCCTATGATTGTGTTTTGGGTCTCAAATCATACGAGTGCCAGACTAGGTAGCAGGTAGCAAAGAAAAGGATAGGGCCAAATCACATTGTTTATACTACCAAATCAGCCATTGGTTCTCGGCTCTATGATCAACCAAGAATATCCAAGAAATTAGGATGGTAAGATCAGAGCTAGTAATTTAAATAATATTTTAGTAATATTGTAAAGAATAAACGTCGGACTAATGTGGCAGGTGACAATAGGCCGATATCACGACTAGGAAGCTGTCCTTACCAACTCAATCCAAACTACCCCTTAAACTAGGACTTATAATTCAATTTCATATCGTAAGTTGGTAATGATCAGAATGTACCAAGTTGAAAAATGTGCAACGTCAAAATGTGGCAAACCAAAAAAAGGGGCAAAAAGTCAAAATGCGGCATATCAGGGATGTATTGTACTTTGATAAGAAAGCTGTTGAGAGCGTAATCTTGAATCTTACTAAATCAGAGCAGCATAAGAGGCAAAAAAAAGGCGAATAAGCATGTACCCTGTGAAAAGAATGCTGTTAGTTGTGGCAGATGAGACATACCGCACGTCTCCAAACTTAGTGTCAAAATCTGCAGATTTTACAAATACAGCCGAAGGTTATAAACCAGTAGATTGTTACATTTGGTTTCCGAACATAACACAGGTGTTTAGCTAGAGTAATTTACATGTCAAGTTTGCGATCTCCGAGATTTTCTGGCACTAAGACTGAGATGCAATCCAGGCATTTGAGCACTTGAGGAAGCTTAAATTCTACCCAGGTTACTCTTGATTTTTGAAAATGTGCCTGTTTCAGAGAAATATGTGCTCTGAGTACCGCTCCCAAGCTGATGTGCAAGAGCCTGTGGATTTGAAAGTTCAATTCCCTGCAAAAAGCAAAAGTATAAACACTACATTAGCAAGCAAAACGCTAAAGCTAGTTCATAAGTAGTAGAAGGTCAAATGTATATAACATGACTAGAAGAAACAAAGGACCGGCGCAATTACAATCAAGTTCAACATGACGAATTATAATTCAAAAACTGTGCCACATAGATTTGGCCATCGATTGGTTTGTTAGAACAGGTGACAGTAATAGTACTCCTAGATTGTGCCTGATGTTAGGAGCAAAAATCTCTACTAAAATGAAGCAACTCTGGGTTAAAAGAGCTCACAGATGCCTTGGCCTATATAGAGAACAGCCAGCCAAACTACAAGGTATTTAGAATCTACAGGTTGAACAATCAACTGGAAGAAGACAGCTGGTTAAAATAGTCTGACAGACGCACACCTGATGCCACAAGCACTACGGAGTACTAGGTAGAGATCCAAATGACTAAGTCTAACAAATATTAGCCAAGCAGAGCTTTAAGATGGTTTTTACTTTATAGCAAAGTAACTGTGAGCAGATGACGAAATTTTGTTGCCAGCGACAACCAAATCACTACACCTTCCCACCGTGCCAGAGACTAATAATTTCTTTAAGTATCTTGCCACCCGACACATAAGCATTACTTGCAATTAAAGCAATAATATTACAAATTAAGCAACAATGACATGGTAAGAACCTGAACAGGGGTAAATGCCAAACTTGAAGTCAACCCTGAGGTAATGCCACTGCTTCCATACCGCTTCTCCTTAAATCTGTCAAAATAAACATAGCCATATAAACAAATGGCACAAAACCAACGTTGAAGTATCCAACATTGGGCTACCACTAGAACAACTACAAAATGTGTGCCATAAGTAAATTCAGGAGCAGAAAACTCACTTCTTAGCAACTTTCACAGAAAGCTTGCTGGGACCAGCTGACATGCGTAATTTCCCACTTCCAGCTTGACCAAGCATACCATATCCTTCTCCCAACCCATCACCTGAAGATAAAAAAAAATGCAGTTAATATATGCTAATTTCCTGGCCAAAAATAAAAGAAAACAAGAAGGGAAGATAAAACTTAAGTTCTTTCAAACTATAACATAGCTTATGATTGACAAAAATTCCAATACTGCAGGTCCACAGTCCACACTGTAACAAGATTGTGAACTTTAGAACACTATCTATTTCAGCCTGTTCCATGTTAAGACTTACATAATCCTAGAATAAAGACCAGCTTCTGAAATCAAAACTCTAAAGCCTACACGAGGATGAATTGGAAGAGAGAGAGAGAGAGAGAGAGAGAGAGAGAGAGAGAGTTATAACATTCCAGCAAGGTTGAGAAAAGGTACCAAGTGAACTCTCTTCGGGCACTCCGAATTGCATCCTATTCGCCATTTTTCTCATGTCTGTAACAGCATATCTGCAGATCCAATAACCTATGATTTAGAACACAAAGTGTAGCATATTGCTGATGATGTTACTCTAAAAAAAAAACTCTGGAATTTGAACAATAGGTAACAGACACTACCTCTCCTTCATCTTCCTCAGCCTCCGTCCACCCCTTTTCTTTTTTGGCTCTGAATCAGGCACCGGTAGAGGTTTTGGGATCTTGGGTGGTGGTGGCTCTTGCCACTTCTCAATCTTCTTACGAATCTCATCTCGATATGTCCTTCCAGTCTTTCCTGTTGGGTCCCCTCTCGTATAATCCATTCGGGCTGCAAGGGTAGACTTTCCGGCCAAAAGACGACATGCACGCATTTTGAGAGCAGGGGGGGTACTCTGGAATATCTCAGTCTGATCAAGATAACCAACATGTAAGTGAGAGGTTGCTGAAGAAAATCCAGCCAGATTCTTCTTTTTAATACCAAGAACTTGAACATTGCAGGCTGGCATCGTTGCCAGTGAAGCCAAACCTACCCATAAGCTTCGTTGCAACTGCACTTCCAACAATAGCTGAAAGATTTGGTGCGATGTAAACCATTCTGCTCTCCACAAAGTCAAGGACCTTTTTCCTTGCTATATCAAGATCAAGTGCACGATCACATGCCTCGACAATTTTCAGCAAAACCTCTTCTGGAAGTGGCTTACCACTGGTTGTTGAAGCAGTGACAGAAACAACCATAATGATGGCAGATGGCAGAAGTCCTTCTAAATCAACTAAGGTCAAGTCTGTCTCATTACCGATCTTTTTTACGACACGAGCATAGTCAATTGGGTGGTGAACAAGGGACTCAAGCTCGGGAAATTTTAGACGATACTTGTCACGGATAAAATTGTGGATAATAATGATCTCATTTTCAATATCCACTGATAATGCATTACAGTCAACAATCAGCTGGTATTCAGGATCATCCACCAGAACCATTCCATGTTCAGGAACTTCAGAGCCTTTATGCAGTGCTTCATCAACTTTCTGCAAGTTTAAGAACAAACCACAAGTGACTCCACAAATTTAGAAATTAATGTAGCATACCTAATCACTCTTCACATGAAAAAACAAGACCGAGACCCAAGCAACAAGAATCAAGAATCACAGAAGAGTGAAGAGTCCAAGAGAGCCGAGAAGTACAAAGGTAGTAGAGACCAGAGAGGGAAAACCTATATAGTCTGTTAACAAAGTTGAAGTTGAGCTAAAGCCTGAATATCGCGGAAAAGGATGGAGCAAGTAATCAAATACAGATACCAAACAACCAATATGCTCATATACTAACCTGCATTATGTCACAGTAACGTTGGGACTTTTGCAGTTTTGAAACATTATCAAGATCATCATAGTTCAGAGGTCCTATGTCAGCCAATTCTTTATCAACATCCTCCACCATATTCCCTGGATCAACATCTTCATGATCCTGAACCAGACAGAAAGCAAACAACTAATTTAATGCAAATTACTGGCACTATTGTTATTTCACTTCTAAAATTCAAATATTGTACTTACAAGAACGACACATAGCAAAGGCTGTGAAAAAAGAAACGATGAAACATAGCAAAGTTCAAAATCCTCACCATGTCTTCTGCTTCATTGTCTGATAAATCATCAAGATCAGCCAAGAATGAATCAGCAAGAGTTGCCTGGAATATAACCAAAATGAAACATCTCAGTCTTAGCTAATAAGCCCAAAAACAAAACAAAAAAGGGGGCGTACAGAAGCACATTATGATATCTTAGATTAGCGTATCAGAAAGTTTAAAACTTTCATCCAAATTATCGACACACAGCAAAAAAAAGACCTCGAACCCAACAACTCTACGTCCCTACCTGCATATATTCCTTAGCATAGGTCACCCATACTCTTTGTTAATTCAGGTGCGGAGATCTCTTATAAAGATCAAAACATCCCGAATTCCCTCAAAATCCCCATTCTCAAAGGCACGACATAAAACCTTACGGAATTAACAATTACGCCAGCTACGATTTCTCCGAAAAAGAGTTTCAGAACACAATTAACAATCTTCTTCAACAAGCTTTCCCCTTTTTCCATTAACAACATAGCTTAATCAATAATCAACAGATTTCATACATTCTAATCGCCAACTACAAGCCCTAGGTTTTACTGAACATAACATGGATAAATTAAACAAGGCCAATTTAATCAAATTGATAATCACGCTGAAAATTATACATCTAAGCATATATAAATTCACAATAAACTTGATTAATACTCCAATAAATTAGAAAAGATGAGACAATAATCAGAAGACTAACCATTGTGATGTTTAATTTTCGGAATCAATGAAATTCGAGGTTGGTGATTGCGCGCTTCAGCCTAATTCATTCAAAAATCCCCAATTTTGCGACGAAATATCAGACTGTGAGATAATCAGAAAAGTGAAGTAGAAGGAAAAGGGCAGTTTCGTCTATTTGGTTTGAGAATCTCTTGTTTTGTGAAACACCGGCCATAGTCGGTTAGACCGTTACTAGGAATGAAAGAGCCCAGCCCAGCCAATATCGTGGGCTCGTGGGCTCATAGGTGTTTCGGTTTTACGAACCACTGAAACTCTATTTCATCCAACTAAAAAAAGCAGTGATTTCATACTAGATCAACTTTCAAAACAATCAAAGAATTTAGTCTAGCGATTGGTTAAATTTAATCTGACAGCGTTGATTTCTTAACATATACAAATTAGATCATTTAAATGGAATACTAGTTTGGTTTATTTTTGATCGACTCTGTTTCAAAAAGATTGCATTTCTATGAAATACTTGGTACTTTGGTATAGCATTATCCCATTCGAAACCACGTGTCATTTAGCAAACCTCGACGTTGCACTTTTTTTTCTCCCAAGTACCGTTGTTGGCCTAACGCCCTAGCTTCAAAGACTAGAAAACCTAATTGCCTTTCTTAGGTGGTGCAAGTCCTACATAAGTGTTTTGAATAACCATTGGTGCTTAACGACATCAACTTAATAGAGTTTGAAGAGTTATTTTCTTGTGAAATCGTTATATAGCCAATCGAATTCAGTCCATTCAAGTCATCACATTTTCACATTCCACTCAAACAGGTCAATATTATTCATTTTTCCGCTCATTAATAGAACCAACACTATTGTCAATTGTCACAACTCACAAGTTCACCAACACATTTACACACAGTCACACACACACACACAAAAGTGACATTAAGCACCAGATTCTGTGCCACCACCAAATAAAGAATTTTCATAATTTCTTAATTTGAAAGAATTAAAACCCTTTCTCTTTTTGCCCTTTGCCTCAACTATAAAGCCCCCTCTCCCTACTCTCAACCCATTGCTTTCCAAGGGTTTTTACCAAAAAACAAAATCAAAAAAATCAAAAGAGGGTGACTTTGATTTTGATTCTCCCATCAGATAAGGCAGAAAAATCAAGGGCATCAATCATTTTTCCCCCTTTTTTCTATATAAAATTAAATTAAAATCAATGGCTGCTGCTGAACAAGGTGCTCCTATTATTTCTGGTACAGAATTACCAGTAAAAAGGCCAAGAGAAGAAGAAGATTTAGAAAAAATGACTGAAAACGACAACAATGGTGTAGATCAACAACAACCCAATGGTCTTTCTGCTATTGTTCCTGGCTGGTTCTCTGAGATTAGTCCTATGTGGCCTGGTTTGTTTCCTTCTTCTTCAAGATACTGTCTTTTTCATTTAATTTGTTTCATTTTTTACTGTTTTATGTTGTATTTTTATCTGGGTTTTTATTGGGTTTTGTTTATTTTGATTGAGTGATTGATTGATTAATAAGTGTAGTACTGATGTGTGATTTGTTATTATTGTATGTATTTTTATTGATGTTTTTATGGATTTGGGGTTTTGGGTTTTAGTTTTCTGATTAATTTTATATAAAGTTTGTGTCTTTTAAAGTGATTGTACTGTAAATTACCATATAATATTACGGCCGAGTGCGTTAAAGGCTCCCGCCAATGACGAGGTAAGGGGGTGTCGGATGTTAAATACGGATTTAAATCTTTTGTTTAGTGATTAATTGGTAAAATGTGAATGTCACATTTGATAAAATGTCACTCCAAATTTGATCCCACTTGCATGATTAGATTAAAATTTCATTTGTGTTATTTTGCCTTTTGAATAAAGTTCCTATATTGGGCATGCATGCATTTTTCACTTTAGCTTGTTCTATGTTATTGCAATTATTGGTTATTTTGCTTGGTGATTTGGGTAACTTTTTTTTTTTTTTTTACTTTTTACAATGTGGGGCGGTGTGTGGTGTGTCTGCTGTTGGTAATCATTGATCTTTATAATGTTTTTCACTGTGGTCTTACCATTGTAAAGTTGAATGAGCTAATAATTTTGCCATCATATGACAATTTATAGTTGATATGTGCTTTTGAGTCATCAATTGTTGGCTGAAAAAGGTGCTTTGTACTGCCTGTTATGCTTGAGTGTCCACATACTGTTCTTGATTCTTACCAGAGCGTAGTGCCGATTTTTATTTACTTTCGCTTTATTGGTCTCTTTTTTCTTTGTCGATTTTTTTGGTCTTTCGTTGCCTCTTTTTTAGTATCGATTTCTAATGTGGTTCATGTTAGCCAACACCAATTTTTCGGGACTAAGCCTTTGTACTATTTGTCACCTTTAGCACACTCTTATTTTATAATCCTTATTATGGACATACATTATCGGTCTTTTTGTTTAGGGTTAGTCTATTAGCCATGATAAATTATGTGTTTTTTTCGTACTTGAACTGCTTTATGCCCGGTAGCTACAAGCAGCGTATGTTTTATTCGATAATGGAGGTTCTTAGGAGGTTGGTTCATAGTTGGTTTGCATATACTGAATAAAAATCAGGGGAGCAGACAACAATTACACTATCTGTAGTTTATGTTGAGTGGACTGTGAAAGTAATCATTGGTAGCACTTGATAAATTAAAAAGAGCTTTGATTTAGGCTGCATCTATCAAGGCGTTAGTAATTAGTGTTGCCTGTTTCATTATCCAACTTCTATATTAAAACACTGGGGCTGGAGAAAGGTTGTTTATCATAGGCGGGAGGCACTAAGGGGGTAATGTTATTGTTGTAAGGGGATCGACGAAAGGTTTTCAGAGGCCCAGGGGGTCTGCTGCTGACAGTTGAGAATTTTTTTTGCCAGTTCTATTAACATATAGTACATAAAAGCTGTAGCCAATATAGTTGAGATACGAGGGGGTGAAATTAGGTAATTTGGGGGCTAGTTAGATATGAATACACATATGTTGAAAGTGCTTATGCGATGTCATGCTAGTTCTTCTTGGCGGTTTCTTCTTGAGAAAAGCATCTTAATATAGTTTTGTTGTTATCTTATCTGTGTTCTCTTTGGGATCTTTTTGTCTTTTGGGTTTATACTAACTCGGTTCATCCATATAATCTGCAATAGGGGAAGCACATTCGCTGAAAGTGGAAAAGATTCTGTTCCAAGGGAAGTCAAAGTACCAGAATGTCATGGTTTTCCAGGTACAATAAATCTCTGTTTCCATGTGAATTTTCTTCAGCTTGCTGTATGTTAGATACCTTTTTTAAGCTTGATTGTGTCTTTTGTGTTGCAGTCATCCACATACGGGAAAGTTTTGATTTTGGATGGTGTGATCCAGCTCACCGAGAGGGATGAGTGTGCATATCAAGAAATGATCACTCACCTGCCGCTCTGCTCTATTCCAAACCCCAAAAAGGTCTCCTCTCTCTTTCCCTAACTTCCTCACGCTTTGAAGAACTCTAGTAGTGCTCACCGCCTCTGCGTCCTTGTCTAGTTGGGTCCATTTCTTCTTTAATATCGCTGCCCGTTTGGGGGTCTTGGCTTATGTCGGGTAATGTACTGAGCTTTGCGTCAGATGTTTTGAAGAGTCTGTTGCTCTCATTTGTGAAATCTGTCTTAGGTCTGGGGTGGTGGTTTGTTGTTTCTCTTTGCATGGAGATCTTAGCCTTGTTATATCTTTTTCTTTCTTTATACATTAAATACACACTTCTGCTTGGTTTTCCTATGGTGCAACTGAAACTTTGTAGTAGAAATATCTATATGGAAGTTTGTAAATTTTGGGATCCTTGGTACACTCCTCACACCCCCGGGGCCGAAACATTTGGTGGGGTCGTGTCTTGTTACCTAGTGAAGGTTCTTCAGTAATGAGATTATGTCTGAGATGCTTGATGTCTCCTCTTTGGCTGTTATTTGCTCAATGACAACCTTGTTAGTTGTTACACCTTGAACCATGGGTCTATTCGAGATGTTTTGCGGAGAGGTGTAGGATATTTGCTCAAATGTGTTAGCTTATTGGTAAAGAGTTCTGTGGGTAGAGTGGTGTATCTCACTTCCTTATTTCATGGCTCTTTCTAATTAGTTTTTTTTAACACTGATACCTTTTAAAGGGATTCTTGTCCTCCGTTTTTTCTGTCTATATTTTCTTTAACATAATTTGTTCCATTTAGAGGTTTTGATGGCTTGCAAGTTGTGACCTTGTGGTACAAATGCTTTGAGGATGGCATATGTTCTTTCTTTTGTGGGTCTATTATAATGATCTCATATTAATGTTGTAGGTTCTAGTTATTGGAGGAGGTGATGGAGGTGTCCTGCGAGAAGTAGCTCGTCACTCGTCGGTTGAGCATATTGATATCTGTGAGATCGATGAAATGGTTGTAACGGTGAGTAAAATGATTCCACTGTGATTTTTCTTTAAAAGTGTGTAAACATTAATCTTTTGGCATAAAGTGAATAATGGTATCTTAAATTCTTTGGACGTAGTTGTTGACTTGTTATTGTTTTGGCCATGTAAGATGTAGTTATAGGTTTAAAGGGACAATCTTCGTCTCTTTCGCTGGTTATTACTTGCTGCGACAGGCATAACCTTGAGATAGACTGACATTTTATTTCACTTAAACTCGATAGGTCTCCAAGGAATTTTTCCCTGAGGTAGCTGTTGGATATGATGATCCACGAGTGAATCTGCATATTGGTGATGGTATGGTTTTAGTCCTATCTTCTTTATTCCACATCCCGTTATGAGAAATTCTTACTTTTGCCAAAAAGCTTTATTTCTTCTTCCTTGATGTGTCCTTACCCTGCTTGCTGACTTTGTTCAAATTTCTTAGGAGTTGCATTCTTGAAGGCGGCTCCAGAGGGAAGTTATGATGCTGTCATTGTTGATTCATCTGATCCCATAGGTGACTATTTCTAATACAAGAAAATATTTGATCTCCGACTTTGTTTCATTTCTTAAGTCTTACATCTGTTGTTCCACAGGCCCTGCTCAGGAGCTTTTTGAAAAGCCTTTCTTTGAGTCAGTTGCAAAGGCCCTTCGACCCGGTGGAGTTGTGTGCACCCAAGCTGAAAGTATATGGCTTCACATGCATATCATCGAAGATATTGTTTCAAACTGCCGCCAGATTTTCAAGGGTTCCGTCAACTATGCATGGACTACAGTTCCTACATACCCCAGGCATGTCCGGTCTCTCCTCCCTATTTGTTAGTAGCATGGTTACAGTTTGTACTGAGGTTATCTAAAACAGAACTTGTGTATCTCATTTAGGGGATAAGATGCCTGGCATGGCATGTGTTTGTGCCTTCTGAATGTTTCAGCATATGTATAAGAGTCTCTAACCAGAAACTGGCCGTGAATCTTACCTAACCTGGGTTTGCCGTGTAAATTTCAGTGGCGTGATTGGCTTCATGCTTTGCTCTACTGAGGGACCAGAAGTTGATTTTAAGCACCCAGTGAACCCCATTGATAAATCCGAGGATGCTGAAAACACAAAGCGTCCTTTGAAGTTCTACAATGAAGAGGTAGGGTTTCCAATTCCGTTTCATGATTAATGCAACATCCAGTCATTCTTAAATTCACCAACAACGGGATCCTGACTGCGTCTCATTTTTGCAGCTTCATTCAGCAGCTTTTTGTTTGCCATCATTCGCGAAGAGGGTCATTGAAGCAAAAGTGAACTAGATTTTCCAACAAGCATCCCTGAGCTTCACTGATGGGCTTCAACCACAGAATAAGTTCTTAGTTTACATTGCTGTTTTGAGCAATTCATTTTCAAGTAGTGAGATGTAGTCGACTATCCCTTAAACCGAAAGGCCTGAGAGCTTCAGGGACCCGATTTGTTAGCTTTTTTCCGCCCATGGTTCTTATTTGATCCACAAGGACTACCATGTAGAACTTGAACTATGAAAATTAGCCTGTCCTCCTGGTTTTATGAAAATTCTTACCATGTTGAAGCAGAATTACATTCAACTAACCTCAATTGTTTAACATGCAATGCTTACAAATTGACACAGCCACACAGGTACATAATATAAATGCTTTAAATCACGACAATTCTTGAGTCGTCTCAGACAGTCCCATTCCGTCACAAGAGCCTGCACGTCGCTGGTATCGTTATTTGAGACTTTCTTCATCTGCACCATACCATTACATTGATAGTAATACAGAACACAAACAACCCATTTCAGCATTACCAGTATTCGTGCATGTATATCAAAAGTCTAAGAGAGATGTTAGAGAGAGAGGGTGAGAGAGAGAACCCCAACCCCCAAACACAAATCCCACCTAAACCCCCAGATCGCAGCCACGACTCCGCCAGCTCACAGCGCGTCATCAACCACCACCTCGCCCACATCCCCCAACAAGCCCACCTATGCCGAAACACTCGCCTCGGGCCCCACAACTTTATTCCACCAGCTAAAAACAGCCGACAACCACCTCTGCTCCTCCTCCCCGCCGCCAAACTTCTCCGATGTGACCGAAGCCTTCATCCCACTCCTGCCATCAGACATCCAAGACCTCAGCGCCTCCTATAATCACAATCCTTTGAAGCAAAATTCCTTATTACAAAACTCTCTGAGCTTTGGAAACTGTCCTCCAAACCGAAGTTCATTAGCCTGGGGAAAGGCTATTATACAGCAAAATGCAACTCCTTAATGGACAAGCAAAAAGTTCTAGAAGGAGGTCCTTGGTTTATAGGGCCTCACTTTGTCTCCGTCAGGGATTGGAGAATGGGCTTCAAACCATCCGAAGACCGCATCACCTCCGTCCCAACGTGGATTATGCTGCCGGAGCTTCCAATGGAATTTCACAGGTACGACGTTCTCGCAAAAATTGGCAACGCATTAGGAAAATTCATAAGAGCCGACATCCGGATGTCGGACTCACACAGATTTAGATTTGCCAAAATTCTAATTGAAAGAGACGTCACAAAACCTTGCAAGAATTTAATCTGGATTGGAAATATACGCCAATCAGTTGTGTACCTTGATTCACTGAAACCGTGCATCACC
>JBBYHQ010314604.1:0-16636 GCA_038382645.1 Spergularia azorica | reverse complement strand
TACAAGGTTATTATGAGGGAAAGGTAATGTCAACACGGCACATATGTCTTCATACTGCTTGTGTTTTGATCATTTACAAACCCACAACTTTGCCCAGTAATTAATTTAAATGTCGCCTGCCCTTATTTGGGTGCGTACCGGGGGGGGGGGGGTGGTACTTCCCTTGCGAGTTTCTGTCTCCTCGATTCTTAGTTCAGCTGAATAAACGAGATATGTATTTTGATAGATGATGCTCTGCCGTATTTTCCTTGTATGTTTGATCTCTGTCCTTTAGCAATCCATGCGTTTTCCCTTTCTTTTGTATATTAGCTTTCTTATATAGACGTAGGATTTATTTGAGGGACTATAGGTCTTGGTGTAATTGCGTACCATCAGTTATCAAATACACATTTTCTAGATACTGAGTATTTTTTAAAGGCTGTTTTTTCTTTCCCTAAATATTTGAGCTGAATTACTGACCCTACAACAACAACATTATTACCCTAGTGCCTTAAAGTAGGCAGGGTAAGGGGGGGGGGTGTCAGATGTACGCAAGCCTTACCCCTATGTTGAAACATAGAGAGACTGCAAACAGATGACCCCTAATGAATAATGCTTCAGGATTCGCACCGACTAAGTCCTACTTCACAATGGAAGAGGCGCAGACAATTTTTTTGGGCCATTTTGCTTTATTCCATTATAACCCAATGCCAAAGATTGTTAGTCTTTGCCGCATTGTCTCAGGCTGTTCTATTGGGTACACTGATCAATATGAGGATCCTTTACAGCCATGTCAACGATAAGTTCTCGTTGATTTTCTCGTTTCTGTACTTTGAGTCAGAATGCTATTTTGATTGATGTATAGGAACCATGTTGATAATTTATTTATTAAATTGCTACCCTATGTTCCTTATATGCATGGTGAAGGTAGCTAATTTGGAATATGCATGCTATTCATTTTAATGGAGGATTTGCTGATGTTCCTATTTGATTACAGAGGGCAGCTGAAACAGAACTATTGACGAAATTTCCATATGGTGGTAAGCTTTTCAGAATTCTTTTTAATCTTGATTGGTGTCTTTTTACGATTGTTTAAGAGTACGGGAGCATGGACATTGCATGACATGAAATGTAACTTTGTTTGTCGAAGAATGTTAGTCAAGAAGCATTCTGAGTGGTTAAGTTGACTTTAGATTTCTCCATTCAAATGTTTGGAGTTTGTCGAAGAATGATAGTTAAGAAGCATTCTGAAGTGCTTTAATTGACTTTAGATTCCTCCATTCAAGGGTTTTGGAATTTGTGGCTGTCAGTCTGTCACAGCTATTTCATTGATCTTCAAAAACTGTTAAGAGAAGCTTATGATATGAATACTTCTGTCTCAGGTGTTATACTGAGGCCTGGTTTTATCTATGGGACACGTCAAGTTGGTAGCATGAAGGTTCCATTAGGTGTGATTGGTTCACCGTTGGAGATGGTAAAGTAATAGCTTCTGTTGTTTGCAGAATTTTTTTTCACTGTTCTCTTTGGGTGCATGTGTTCTATTAGTTACATATCTATAGTTAAACCGAGTTTTCCTTTGTGCCAACTGTCCAGCCTTGCTTTGGGGAGCATGGTGCCATGGTTTCTTTTCATTTTTTATTTTCTCTCTGGAAATTCTTGCTTAGGTATTGATCTAGTGGACAACAATATAACCACACTCAACTTAAGGTGGATTGCTGATGCATTGACGTAGTTAGTTCTTAAGTTGTTGCTACATCACCTGAGAACATTTGCACACCATAGTAAACTTTCGACTTGATTGATGTTTTGATCACTAAGAGTCTTTGGGTAACTGGTTTGAACCTGCAGCTTCACATTTAAGTTAATGTTGGCATTACCCTCTCTGGAAAAAAGTTGCTGTCTACAGGTCATACAACAAAATGGCCAGGCCTGCAAAGTTTTTGTTATGAAATTTCTTCCTACTTAGGCTAATAAGGTAACATATCCTGGTGCAGGTTTTCCAGTACACTAAACCGCTGACCCAAGTTCCGCTGGTTGGTCCGTTGTTCACTCCTCCTGTTAATGTGACAGCAGTTGCAAAAGTTGCTGTTAGAGCCGCAACTGATCCGGTTTTTCCACCTGGGATTGTCGATGTTCATGGTATATTACGCTACAGTGGGCAGAAGAAAAAGTAGGATGTAGATTTGCAGTTACACGCATGTCAATTTTATCATACAGAAACGTCCTAAGTTGGAATGGCCGTTTCTTCCTTCTGACGATTTGTTATGTTCATCATCTCAATTTTAGAAATAAAGAGGCATGAACATTATCTTTGTGTAACTGTTTCCCTTGGTTAGTTCATCTCGCCGATGTGGAGATTCATAGTACTCGTTCACTTATCACTGAACAATCAGCGTGTTAGTTTGTCTTTTTTTTTTGTGTAGTGAAGTTCAACTCAATATGATTCAGATGCATGTCTGGTTTTATCTGAATGTGTGGTTTTTGACATTGAATTTGGGGAATACACACGTACATTTAAAGAATGACAAAGGAGTGAAGGCTGTTTAAAAAGGCTCATGGACTTTTTTTTTTCTTTTTCTTTTTGACAACGTCATTGACTGTATCTTGTACCTTTGACATTCACGAAGCTGAAAGTTCTACATCTTTGATGTCGATTACTAGTTACGGTGTATTTAGTTGTGTTTTCGACTTATGATTATGTAGGGCCTGAGCCGGTGGCATTAGATCATGTCTAAGAAGAAGACAATAACGAATTATACTTTAGGCTTTAGAGTCCGTGTTTCCTTGCTCTTTTTAGCTCTCTCCTCGTCTATCATCAGGTACACTATCCCGCTGTCCATAATGACATTCAGAGCGCCAAATGAGATAAAAATGATGCGAGTAGAGCTTCAACTTTGTGAAAAATATGCTTAAGAGATTGCTCATAAAAGGGATGGTTAAGAATCTACTTGACTCGGTCTCTTTCAAGTTGTCGGGACAACAAATTTAATGAAATATTTGTTCGACCAACACCCAGGATGAGTGACTAGATTTCTCCCCTGTGTATCACATTGGCAAGTTTGTAACGTAAATGGTTTAAGTGCTTCAACTTGATTATAGTGATGATATTATTTGTGATCCTTTATTTGGTCGGTGGATGTGAAACAATGCATTAGCTGTTGCTAGCAATGATTTTTTAAAAAGGTTGCTGATGCTAATGTTTTGAACGGAGGAGAGATTATTGGGGAAGTAGCAGTGGTGTTATATGTTGTATTTAAATTTCACAAATGCAGCTCGGTGCTCTGCTGCGTGCTGCAAAATGGTGGAAGCAATTATGGAGGTACTCTACCTGCTTTTCCATGAGTGATACTGATTTTAAGGACGAGAACTTTTGTAGAGGGTATCCAACTTTGTTAACACAATGCAACACAAGAATATAATTAAAGTAATTCTCTAAATCTCTAAACCTCTGGTTCCTGCCGACACAATATATCTGTATAATAATATTAATAGACTAACATAAAAAATATTCTAATCCTACGTGTCATTTCCAGAGTATATCAACTAAGTTTTTAGAAAAAATGGCCACGTAGGGCTGCTCATTTGTTATACTACACTACATTAAAATTAATAAATTTTTTATTATATATAAATAATACATACATTAATTAGTATTTATTTGATCAATTATTAACAATGTTTCATCTCCTTCGCCTTAACTTTTATTTTTATTGATGATAATCAATATAATGACTTTTGGCCATTAGATTTTCATTTGACGTTATATTTTAATTTGACGTACTATATATACATTCATCTTTTGCTTGATTTAAGGGATCAATGAGAACTTAAGTGAAGCATCTTTATCAATTAATGATCTTCTCTGCGAGCCTGAGAACTTCAAGAATGCTACACAGTTGCTTTTCGGTCTATTGGGGTCATCAACTAAGTTTTCCATGACGTCTAGTACATTTTGTGCTATAGGAGGAACTCCGCCAAGGATTCACTAATGGTGGAATAATTGAAAACTGGGTCTTGGACTTTCGGTGCTCGGTCTTGGTCTGAACATGGTGTATGTGTTGTGTCTGTGCCACGCTGATTGCCAAGAAAGAATACTTTTTCGAGGATGATTGCATTTATACCTAATTTTTTTCTGGTCCCTAAATCCTCACGACACTTGACAATACGTGTCCAAAACTCTTAAAACGACGTCTATTATTATATTGATATTTTGTCTGTTGCGAAACTGTACGATACCTCCAAGACATTTCTCGACACTTCAAGAATCTAAAAATTATAAAAAATTGATAATAATTGTGCGAGTTGAGGAGTACAGAGTATTAACAAAGATATTATTTGCAACGATATTATTATATTATCTATTTCTACTCACTTACGCCGTAGCATATCATTATTTCTACTCCATATCATATTACTTCCTTCGATTCTTTAGATTTGCCCATTTCATTTGGGCATAAAGTTTAATAGTAGTGGGGTAGCCTTGTTTTTTTTTTTTTTTTTTTTACACTAAGAGCAACTCCAATGGCAAACTACAAAGTTTGTAGCTTGGCCATGCCATATAGGAGAGAGAGTGATTTCAAGCTAATCCTACAAACTACACTAAAATTCTAACAACGTGAAACTGCAACAATTGTAGTTTGGAGTGGAACAATTTTTTTTGTTTTTTTGGATAAAATATTAATTTCTATCAAATGTTATTTTTCTGGAATTATTTTTAATTCTCAAGCAACGCGGTCTGGGGGAGCAACGTAGCCTAACAAACTACAATTTCAGAATTTGCTCCAATGGTTCAAGCTGCTTACATCATCAAATTGTCAAGCTAAACTACAACAAAAATTTACCATTGGAGTTGCTCTAAAGGGCATTTATTTCATATGCACATGGGTATGTGCATCTTTCAATGAAGGCTAAAATGGACTTATGCATATACAATTGTCACACATAAATAAGAATGAGGTAAATCTATTGTACCATCCAAAAGAGGAAAATGAGGCAAATCTAAATAATCGGAGGGAGTATTATCTAGTGCTAGGGCGCAGCATCAGAGAGCAAAATCGGGAGAAATAGTGGGCTCCGGGTGAAAATCTTACCACTTCCCCAAATTTTCTCTCTCTAACGTCATGCCCTGCACAATAGCATAAAATCGTAAATAAAAAAGAGAAAAGAAAAGAAAAAGAAATAATCTCACACCAAGTTACTACGAGACTGTAAAAACAAAAGTGTATAGTCCACGACTCTACGTAGAAAGTTGAAATAAAATTGAAAGCGGTTTCGCCCCAAATATTTCTGAATCGGAAAAAGATGAACCAGGCGCACGGGCAGAGCAGTAGTGAAGGAAGGAACGACGACGATGCTGCCCTTTCTGATTTCCTCGCTTCTTTAATGGATTACAATCCCACTGTATGTCCTTTTTTTTTTATTTTTTTTTATTTGGTAATCAATTTCACTAATTATAATTTTATAATTGGGAGTTTTATAATAATAATGTTTAAATTTGGTTAGATTCCTGATGAATTAGTGGAGCATTACCTCGCCAAGAGCGGTTTCCAGTGTCCCGATGTTCGATTGTAGGTATTTCTTCCCCCCACCCCCACCCCCACCCCCCTAATTTATTTTTCTCTTCTTGATTAATTATTGCTTATTTATGTACATTATGATGATCTTGTTGATGATTACGCTAATTATTGTCTAATTTCCTCGAAAAATTGGTGTCTAATTTGCACATTGTTAGGTATTGTCGCCTCCTGTGAAATCGTGATGTTAGAACTTGATAATTAATTTCATAGGTTATTAGATTAGATTAGATTATATTGGATTATTGACATTAGTACCGACATTTGATCGGTAGCTTGATGATGAGTGTGTATGAGTGAGATTAGACTGAATTTCTATCTCGACATTTGCTTGTTAAGTTCTCTATCACTTTTAATTTAGTCGTATTTCGTGGTGTCTATGTCACTCACAGGATTAGATTGGTGGCTGTTGCTACTCAAAAGTTCGTCTCAGAGGTCGCTACTGATGCTCTTCAGTATGTTTCTTCTTATTTTTTTTGTGTGTGTCTCCGACTTGTGACTGATATTCCGACTGAGAATGATTGGTGGTGTGTATTGATGCTTTTACGTGTATGCAGGCATTGCAAAGCTAGGCAGTCTTCTATAATCAAAGATAAAAGAGATAAGCAGCAAAAGGTGTGGATGCTGATTCTATTGTCTGCGTATTTTGAACTGTTTCACTTCCTGGATCAGGCCGTACAAAGAATTTGTTTTTATTACTTCCTTGCCTTCACTTCTCATGTACTTACGTTTTGTTTTTGTTTGCCAGGACAAGCGCCTCATTTTAACCATGGAGGACCTATCAAGAGCTCTGCGTGAGGTACGGTATTCCGGTCTCATTCTTGTTATGGCTTTGAAAACCTTTTTATGGTTTTATAATCATGGACATCCAAGCGTTAAACTTTAAGGAAGAATTTCTAAAAGATGAGCAATCCTTAAATTTTAGTTATAATATGCTGATGATCGCTATATGGTTCTTAGTGGTTTCCTTCTGTTTACGATAAAACTGTCTTCTGTGCATCCTTGAGACTTTGTTTACTGATTTAGCTCCTGGAAAGGTATACCTAAACACATGCAGCTTGAAGTTTGGTCATACCAATTTTACCTTGTTGGTGGATTTGAGAGGGTCAGTCAGTCAGATGTATAGAGCTACACTTAAGTGGGTTTAGACGTACAGAACTACACTTACGCTGTTGAAACTTGTAACAAAAGCTGTTGTGATAGATTGATTGAGAAAAAAACATGTGGAAGGACACATTCTGCACTTTTGTCAAAATTATCATACTAGGGTGAAATGAAGTTGCTTTTTTGGTTAAATCGCATCTTCCTTCTCCTTCAGGATTCAACTTCAATTTGATCTCAAAGATGCTCCACGTTAATTCCCTAGAGTTAGTTTGCATAAGGTTTGGTATATGTTTTACTCATCCACAATGGATAAATGGCCTCCTACAAAAAGTAAAACCACTATACAAGCCTAGGCACTAAGACTCTCAACTATTACCTATCCTAAGGCTTGTAATTTCCGCATGGCCTTTTCGTCCTAAGCATGCAACCACTTCTATGTGATTTTGTTGAATATTACTTTAGTTGTCTCTAGAAACTGAGCCTCTTCCCGTTTTTATTTTTTTAGTCTGTCATGGAGCCTTGAATCCTGATGATAAATGCATAAAGTGATTATGCTTTTGATCCAAAATTACCCTTAATAGGGAAACATGAGTAGTTGATGTGTGTATGCTTCCATGGCTCACTGCACGCTATTGGTGAAGTTAATTTTTTTTTACCTTGTTTATGTTATAGTTTGTGCCTATTTTTAGGGGTAGGGTTTTTATTTGTATAGGCATGCTTGGTAAGTTGATTTGATGGGCAACACTTCGAGTTGCTTAGTTTTGTTTGCTGATTTTGTTGGGAAAATTAGCACTCACGTCATTGAAGAGGAAAAACGAAATAATTTATCTTGGATTGGACTGGTGCAAGCTGTGCTACTCGTACTCTTCACTCCAGCCCCAATTTACTTGCTCAATTTGGGAATCAAAGAGACTCTTTATAGTTTTCACCTAGAGAACATGTATAGGGAATCCAATTTGAGACTTCAGTCAACCCATCTCGCAATAATAAGCTTGGTTTTGATGAGTTACTACTAAGTCCTAAGAAAACGTTGTTACACATATACAGCCATATCCTATGTGATTGGATGATATATTATGCAACTTAGGGTATCACCATTGAGTTTCATTTGAATTTGAAAATTTGGCGTCAAGAGATCTTGGAAAGTGCTTTCAATTTTTTTGCTTTCCGCAAGGAACTTATTGCACCCAAATGTGTTGTTTTGCATTGTAATTGAAACCTTGTCTTCCTTTATTGTTTCACTGGAAGCAGATACTCTTGGGGCTTGGACGTCAATGCTAATCAGAAACTTGGGATGATTATTGTAGGCAGTGTTTGATATTGTTTAGGCTTTGATCCTGGCTGTTGAGTTTTCCTTCATGACAGATAATTAGAGATGGGTACTTGAATTACAGAAGTAAATGGTGATGAAAAGTAGGACAAACTTCTCATCTCTCTCTGTTAAAACATATTGTTGCATTTTCTAATGCCTCTGTCCTCGCTCTTTCTTGGTCCCTCTTTTTAGTTAGCTACTTAAGCAATTTGAGAGACAGAGAGTCACTACCCTTCACTTTCCAGGGGATCGATACTTTGTGAGTACAATAATTTCACTTGAGTTCCTAGTGAAGCATCTTTTTTTTTTTGATAATACCAAACAGCAACTATTACCAGTATTTAGATAATGTAAGGAATGCTGGGTGATTGGATTTGGTGGATCTTATAGATGCATGTGCAACCTATGGTTCGTTGACTTGATAACTTTGTATATTGAAGGATGCTTTTTCAACAGTTTAACTGTACTGCATGTTCTTTTTGATGGCTTGTTTAGTTAGGTGTAGTCGATCATCAGGATTCAGGACGTAGTAATGTTTGCCTGTTAAACAATGGTGGTGCAGATTTCAGGCCAATGATGGCTGTAAGTATGTTACATGCCAGTAGATTTATGGCCCTTTGTCCAAGGAAGATATGGGATCACATTGCTTATATGTTGAAATCCTACTTCTAGGGTCCTACTCTGTTACCACCATAATCTTCTGTCTTCCATGAGTTGACTTATTGGTTCTGGTTTCTGGACTCTGTTGGTCCTTAAATGTAGCTCAATTTCAAGCGAGTTATGATAGGAAGCAGTTGTCTCTGAACCTCTTTTTTTTTTTTAGGGGGGTGGGGTGGGGTGGGGGTGGGTAGTGTAAGGGGCACTATTACGTTGTAGCACTAATGGTAGTTTTACTCAAAGATGGCTGAGCTGATATGGAATGCTTTTTCTGTTAGCCATGAGGTGCTACTTCTTCCATCTCTCTTGTTTCTCTGCCCCTCCTGCGTGTCCATTCTTGTAGTAGGAGACCACCTTCCCCTCCTCACGTTCGCACCCCCCATTTAGGTGATATTTTACCTATTGTTCTGCTTACCCTGATTTCGTGTGGATAGATACACCCACCCTTGTGAATCATATGAGTTGTGAAAACTTTCAGTTATAAACATGAACGTCTACGGTGTATGTTAGTTTTTGTGCATTATGCGATCTGATGATTGGTGGATTCCTGGTTTATCTAACCATGTGTTGGATTTCAGTATGGGGTGAACTTGAAGCACCAGGAGTATTTTGCTGACACGCCTTCAGCCGGGATTGATCCAGCTGCAAGAGAAGAATGACTTGATTGGGAGATGCGATTGTTGGAACTTCTTGTATAAATCTCTTAGCTTGGTCTTCTGCAACTTAAAATTTCTCAGTGTATGGAACATCAACTGGTACTGAGTTTATGAAGTTTTAGCTCAATTTGTTTCTTCTGATTAAACCCGTCCGTTGTTCTTTCTTTATTAGCACCGTGCTAATAATTGATTGCTGTTTACGTGAGTTGTACCATATTTTTTATTTATTTATTTTTTTTTTTGACAGACAATCCCATATCTTGTTGCTTACCATAAAAATCGTGCAAAATGTAGCGAAAAAAAAGGGTCTTATTTTCCTTCACTGCTGTCCAAAGAAGCATTTTTGTTTTCTTTTGACAACAAACAGACGGAATAACGCTACTACTGCTAAGGCCTATGAACTACTCTCTCCGTCGCGGCTCAAATGCCCGGGGCGATATTTGTAGTGGAATAAAAAAAATTAATAGAGTAAGTTGAGTGAGGTAATATTAGGAAAAATGAGGAGAGAAGATGTAAGGACTAATAAAAGTAGGAAAAATAATGTGAGAGAGGATGTGATAATTTTAATAAAAGTAGGACATAATTTTAATAATTCACAACTTCTACATTACACCAACGTTAATCCACCGGCCAAGTCTACTTTTCTGAAAATATGTCCGAGGTAGAAAACCAGGTCGTCTATGACCGAGAGAGCGAAATCAAGGCGTTTGAGGGCTCGAAGTCTGGAGTAAAGGGCCTGGTCGATGCAGGGGTGACAAAGATACCAAGGTTATTCGTTCATGAGTGCATTAGCAACAACGAGAAGGATAACTGTGGTGATGGGCACGTTGTTGGAGACAAGGTCCCGTTGATTGACCTCCAAGGGATCGATATTGAAGATGGTGTCCGACGTGTGGAGGTGATAGAGCAAGTGAAGAGTGCTTGTGAAAATTATGGGCTCTTCCAGATCATTAACCACGGTATTCCAACTCGAGTCTTGGATCAAGTGATAGATGGAATATGTCGATTTCATGAGCAAGATGTTCAAGTTAAGAAAGAGTATTATTCACGTGACTACGACACCAAACATTTCTTGTACAACAGCAATTTCAATCTGCTCCAAACTCAGGGCCCTGCAGCTTGGAGGGATACCATCACTTTCATTCGGGGATCTTCTGTACCTGATCAGCAGGAACTTCCTCCAGTGTGCAGGTATGTTTGCTTACTTTTCGAGTTTTCGCTGATCTTTGTATACTATCATTATAACTTGTCTAACAAATTAAGTTTACTTCTCCATTCCAAGTTTACGACCAAAACTATTAATTTCACTATCGCAATCTAATTTTACTGTCTTCATCAACTTGTCTGCATCAGATATACCGTGTCTTAATTATACATACAAAGCATAGGATTTCATCCAGTAGTACAGTATAAACACAAAAACATACATATATATGTCCGTAGCATAGTACATTATATGTATAAATAAATTTATATGTGCTTGACGTACTTAGCATAAATCCAAGTTACAGATAGATATGCACATGTCAAAAATTAATTAACTTACCTCTGTCCAAAAAAAAATAAAATAAAAATAAAATAAAATAATTAACATAGTACTACTGTATGTATAAATTAATGAAAAGACTAGGATCTATATGCAGAGGTCACAGTATTTATATATTGGTATGTATGACGACGATACAACCTTAATACATGCAGGGATGTGTTGGTGCACTACACCAACGAGGCTATGAAATTAGGGGAGAATATATATGGATTACTGTCGGAAGGTCTCGGACTTGATCGGAGTTATCTGAAAGACATCGGATGCAATGACGGCATTTTCGCACCATGCCATTACTACCCTGCTTGCCCTGAGCCAGACTTGACCCTTGGCTCTACTACTCATGTTGACAGTGGCTTCATAACACTTATCGCCACAAATCATATCCCTGGCTTGCAGGTTCTTCATCAAGGTCGCTGGATCGATGTTTCCCCTATTCCTGGCGCACTTGTAGTTAACATAGGCAACCTGATGCAGGCAATTAAGTCTCAACTTAATTATTACACTTCATTTTATTTTTAGTACTTGTAGAATATAGTTGACATTAAAAATGCATGGTCGTGCTCAAATGACGTACTATACTAGAGTAGTATATATATGAATTGATAATAATGGTATGCATTTGTATGTGTGGCAGCTAATCAGCAACAACAAGTATGTTGCTCCGTTGCATCGAGTGCTAGCAAGTAAGGAAGGGCCAAGAATTTCAATGGCATGCATTTTCAGAACACATCATGCTCCGGAGAACACTGCAAGACTGTATGAACCAGTTAAGGGGCAAGGAAATCCGGCCTTGTACCGCCCTGTAACGGTGAAGGATATCATGTCTAACAAAGTTTCAACCTACTCTGGCAGCGTCGTTGGCAACTCCTTAGACAAATTTAAGCTGTGATCTGAGTACTATATTACCTACCGCTGGGACGATGCTAATTAAGATGGGTTCCGAAATGAGGATTTGGGATCAAATAATATCGATCATACACCGTATGAAAATGTAATATACTTTGTATGATCTTAGGATGACTACAATACCATTCATATATGTTTGTTGGCGACTTGGTGTATATGAATATATATTTAGTGTTTCTCTAAGGAAAAAATAAAAATGTCGTATGTGGGTGGGTGGAAATATAATGCTTGTTTAATCTAAGGGGGTGTCCAGGAGAAAGAAAATGATTTACTACTTTTGGTTGGTTATTAGGTATATTGGTGAATCCGCCGTGAGGTGATCGGACAAACTCAGAGAATACAAACAAATGTTGTTTAATGTCTAAATGTGAATCACAAGGCCACGTTAAGTTAAGTTTGGTCCTCTTTATACACGAAACGCAATTGTCTTTGATTGAAACAAGAAAAAGATTAGATGTATAATAATCATAAATCATATACATTTCTAAGTGTATATCCCTCATTCCTCTAATGTAGACAATATTAAATTTGTCTACGTATACACTCTTACTATTTTCAATATGGGGTGGGGTGCATACAAATAACCACACGTAAATAACGTAACGTTTTATTTTCCAACAAAATGATCTAATTTTGTCAGGTAATTAGGTAGTGAGTGGTTCGTCGGATTTTGCTTTTTTTATTGGTGGATACGCCTCTGATAATGCGTAAGACAGGTCAAACTCACATACACAAACGTTTTTATTGTTTAGTGTTTAAATGTGAATCATGCACAAGGCCAGCTCAGGAATGCTGATTATTATATAGTCGAAAGGTAAGGAGTAGTATACCTTAAGCTTAGGCGCTTAGCTTTGTTTTCCACACCTTCTTATTCACGCACATAGACACGATCCAAAGCCGCAATCGTCTTTGATCTAAACATGTCGGAAGAAAGTGTGGTGTATGATCGAGAGAGCGAGATCAAGGTGTTTGAGGACTCGAAAGCTGGTGTAAAGGGCCTTGTCGATGCTGGGATAACAAGCATTCCTAGGCTTTTTGTTCACCAAGACTTCAGAAACAAGTTTGACGACATTACATGTTCTGTCCCATTGATAGACTTGCAAGGGATCGATGATGTCGAAGTTGGACGTGTGAAGGTCATTGAACAAGTGAAGAGCGCTTGTGAGAAGTATGGCTTCTTTCAAGTCATCAACCATGGCATTCCTATTCGAGTGCTGGATCAAGTGCTCGATGGGATTCGCCTGTTCCACGAACAAGATGTTCAAGTTAAGAAAGAGTATTATTCACGTGACTACGATACCAAGCATTTCTTGTACAACAGCAACTTCAATCTGCTACAAACTCAGGGCCCTGCAGCTTGGAGGGACACCCTCACTTTCATTCGAGGATCTTCCGCACCTGATCCGCAGGAAATGTCACCAGTGTGCAGGTATCTCATTATTTGATCGTATAGTTTCATGGTTATTGGTATGATATCGCGATTGGTAAGCCATATAAGCTACCTTAATTGAACATATAACGATTATTGCATTGTCATAAATAATGCAGGGATGTTTTAGTGCATTACACCGACGAGGTGATGAAATTAGGAGAGACATTGTGTGGATTACTGTCAGAGGGTCTTGGACTTGATCACGATTATCTCAAGAACATTGGATGCAATGACGCCATTTTCGCACCATGTAATTACTACCCTGCTTCCCCTGACCCGGACTCGACCCTTGGATCTGCTCCTCATGTTGACAGTGGCTTCTTAACTCTGCTTGCCACAAATCACATTCCTGGCTTACAGGTTCTCTCGAATGATCGCTGGATTGATGTTGTCCCCATTCATGGCGCAATTGTGGTTAACATGGGCAACTTGATGCAGGCAAGTAGTATGTTATCACATGATTCACATCATTAGTACAGTTCCACTGTATGTATGTATGTATGTATGTATGTATGTATGTTGCTTCTTTTACAAGAGATCGACTTGAATCTGACACGATGACACGATATCACTAAAAAAAGTTTGTGTATGTTGCAGCTGATTACCAACAACAGGTTTGTTGCTGCATTGCATAGAGTGTTGGCAAGTAAGGAAGGGCCAAGGATTTCAATGGCTTGCATATTCAGAACACATCATCATCCAGACAACACTGCAAGGCTTTATGAACCAATAAAGGAGCTCTTATCAGATGAAAATCCTCCCTTGTACCGCCCTGTTACTGTCAAGGATATCGTGTCTAACAAGAATTCGACCTCAGGCGCCAAAATTGGCAATTCTCTCGACATATTTAAGCTCTGAAAATTCTACCTGCATGATTAAAATTGGCTTGCTTGTAATGTTATGTTTCTCGTTGTCTAGCTCCATGAATCACATTGTTCGTTGTTAGGGGCTGTCAATTCAATAAACGGGTGTGGTTAGTATGAAATAATTTTATGATCGACTTGTTTCATTGGTTGTTCTTAATAAGAAGACGAACTTTTGATATCTCTAAATTAGAGTGCGTGAAATAAGACGATAACCATTGTTTCAATCAAAAGCGTTGACTAGTCGAGGGTGAAACTTTCACATAGTTTGTAGGGATCGGAATCTTCTAGTACAAGAATAAAGAACAATCCTGAATTGCCTGGAGCAATTATTGATGAACTTTGAAGGTTAAATTGATTAAAACTTTTGTTTGCTTAACATGCATAGTGATGACCATTGACCTTGACTGAATAATCTATTCCACAAGAGAGGCTACTCAAGAGTTAGATAAGCTCTCTACATGTCAATTATCAATCAAGGCGAATCTTTGAGGTTTGACTTTCTGCTTTGATTTTTATTTTAGTGAGGTTGAATTGGTCTCTAATCCCATCGTCCTAGCTAATTGAAGAGCTTAGCTTGGTTGAAGGTGCATGCATCAAATGTAACACGTTAAAGTTGGGTTTTAGGATGAAATCAGGACACATTGATCTACAATTTCTCACGTTGCGATCCATTATTAGGTCTTAATTGACGCATATAATCACTACATACATTGTTGGGGATTGATCGTCAAATTAGGTTTATCGTAAATAAGGTTGTTGTTTGTAAAGAAAAAGAAAAAAGCATCTTAATAAGCTGGAATATTCATTTTCTAATTTATTTTTTTCTCTTTTTGTGGGGTTTAATAAGTGTATATTAATCAAGCAGTGACAAATGACAGGTGTAAGTGTAACTAATAAGCTATTGAATATGAGAAGCACAAGTATATCAAGTAATAAGCTGACTGAAAACCAATGATCTGAAATGGGAACATTTACACCCTTGTTTATTTCCTTTCATTTTTACCATTGAAAAGTAGACCCCTAAATTAACCCTTTGGAAACAGTCATGCATTTGCTCATCATCAGCAAGCAAACAGGTTGGTTCTACTATTCAAAGTCTCTCAAAGCTTTGTCATCTTTTACTAGAGATCGAGCTAGCGAGAACTGTACTTTACTATAACTATATTTGATTGAAAAATTGGTTGTCGATTACTTGCGTTATATTATTATTTTGTTGAGACGGATGCTATATATATTCCGTCTAGATGGGAGAGAGTGGTAAGTTTTCTTAACTACTCCGTATATATATACAAGTCACTTTGGCATTGACTATTGCCTCTAGAAAGCTATGCTCTAACGTCAATTCGGTTATTAAAATCTAATTTCATGCAATATGAATACTCTTATAATAATACATATATATATATACTCATCATACGTATGTTAACCAATACTATAATATATAATCCCTCTTCACTAGAATCTCTCCCCAAGTAGTCGTAATATATACTACTCTATTTCCTTGGTCGATCTATCTTAGACGAAAGCGAGCTATAATATATATATCCTTAATCGTGTACATATATATATATATGCATTGTACTGAAGTTAGATGATGACGACATTGCTGAAGAAGCTGATAATTATGCTTAGTTTTTATTTTCTTCTTTCTTCTTTATGTTTAAACAACTTCATGATGAAGATGCACTGGAACATTTTGGTTGATGCTCAATTAGTAGAGCCGGTGAAGGTAGGAGTGGTTCTGAACAAGGAAAGTGTGGAGGGGAAGGTGAGATTGAGCTGCATGAACATGGCGATTTCGGATTGGTACGCTGCTCATCCTGACTTCAAAACAAGGCTTGTTCTTCATGTCCGGGACTCCATCAACCACGACGTTCTTGACGCTGCTTCTGCCGGTATGTAACTTGTGCTTCACCTTAATTTCACCCCTCATCTGCATTTACATTTCTACATATATACTCTATCTCTGATTAAATTAGTTTATCACGGTCGTAATATAATTTAAAATGTTCAAGCTCGATATCATGTGAAGATGATCGAGATTACTACTCCCTCCCTCCTCCGTCCAAGTTTAAACACCCCATAACAAAAACGTACCTTTACGAAAGAGGGTGCAAATTTTAAACGGTTAATCAAAGTTACGAAAAACTCACGTAGAATTTTGTTAAGCCTCATATCTAACTTGCTATGTAATTTTTTTTGGAACTTTGATTAACTTATTAGTATGTATTTATACTCTCGGCAACACATGAGTATTTTGAATATAGGGTATTTAAACTCTAACAGAGGGAGTATGTCATATAGAGCTCATTTGATATTGTCTTTGATGGGATTTTGTTTTTGATTTTTTTAAAATTCCAAAATCGACGCGTTCGCGAAAAGTTTGACTTAGCCCTTAGGCCTTGAGTTAGTTGCGACGACAATAATTCAGGTCCATTATCAACAAAAGAAGATATTGTTGTTGAGAATTAGAGGAGAGAGGAAGAGATAAGAATCATTGTGAAAGCTTGAGTTTATTATTAACGAAATGAAGACCTTAAATACCAAGTACATGATGTGCATACCCTAAATACAATTAGTTAATCTAGGATACAATATATAA
>JBBYHQ010314586.1:0-16637 GCA_038382645.1 Spergularia azorica | reverse complement strand
GATACGAGCCTATTATCTTAAGAACTGCAGTATTTGGGAGGTAAAAGCAAAAGAAGGTGATTCAGAAAGTTGGAAAGGTGCACTGAAAGTCAGAGATGGGATACTGCACAAAGAAGGAAGTAAGGATAGGGCTGAGCTGTTGATCAAAACTTGGGCAAAAAATGGCAAATACAGGGTGAATTATGCATATGAGAGCTTCAGAGAGAAGAAGAGAAAGGTGAAATGGTGTAAGGTGATATGGAACAATACCAATCTGCCCAGACACAGGTTCATTGCTAGTTTGGCTGTGCAGAAATGTCTGTCTACTATTGACAACGTCTGTAAACGGGGATTGGTCATAGTTAACAGATGCTGCTTGTGTAAGAGCAATTTAGAAAGCCATGATCATCTTTTCTTTGATTGTGACTTCTCTAGGAAGGTTTGGCAGGCTGTATTGGATTGGATAGGTATGAAAAGAGGAGTTTGGAGATTTAAAAGAGAGCTTAAATAGTGTGCTAGAAGGAAAACAAAGAAGCATTGGCACTTCGACTGGTATTGCTCAAGTATCACTGCTACCATCTATGGCATTTGGCGGGAAAGAAACGCAAGAATCTTTGGCGATAAGGAGACTGCAGCAGAACAAGTAGTGAAGACAATTCAGAATACAGTTAGTGTTAGATTATTGGCTCTAACAAAAAATTGTATGCATAATGAAATAGTTGAGTGTCTAAATGGTAATTAGTTCTAGTTGTTTAGTGGAAACCTAATTTTTTGTAAAATCTGATTTTGTTTTCACGAAAGGATGAATAAAATCTACCATTTTTACAACAACAACAAAAAAAAAAAAAAAAAAAAAAAAAGAAAAAAAAACTTTCAAGAAGTAAATTTTTTTTTTATGCGTATTAAATCTAATATGTGTGTGGTTATTTGACGATAAAAATGAGCAGAAGACTCGAATTACATTTTTAAAAGTGAATTTGTACAAGATAGTAAGTCTCAAATTAGTATAATTAATTCATGTGGTAAAATTAAATTAGCCAATGCATATTAACATCTTATGTACCATCAAACTTTTGTATTTGGGGAGGGGAGGTGTAATAACCAACTTTTTAACAATAATAATAATAATAAAAAAAAAATTAAAAAAAAAGGACAACATTGTTCACGTGAGATTGGGACTTAGGACATTTATGGCATTCAAAGCCTTGTCCTTGGGTTGAAAAATTCATCCCCAAACTCCTGATTCAATGGCTTTTACTCTGAGTGAATTTTTTTCCTCCGGGGAAAACTGACATTCACATGCCTATAAATAGCTTCATTCTCGCTAGTTGTTCGAAGCAAATCAACACACAAGTGTTGCACTGAGTGAAATTAAACTGAAGTGTTTCAGACCATAAGCACACCACAAATAAAGTCAGTTACGAGTGTTATAAATTTTCGTAAACATATCTTACGAAATAAGTAACCATTTCGAAGTACGATAATCAATCTTTTACTAGCGAGGTTCTGTTCCAAGACTATCGTTGCATAAATCGACTACCAGTATGTTACTTAAATTATTTAAGCTAATGTATTTAGTTAACGATATTAACGACCGTACGCGTTTTATAACTCATAATTAATTAATCTTGTGGCGAATAATTATTACAGGACAGGTAACTCGGAGGATATACCCCAGTTTGTGACTGTTACCGTTAATAAGAAATACCCAAGATTGAATGTTAATTATGTTAGTGGTAAATAGTAATTCCATGATTAAAAGTAACCCGGCGGAATTACCCCAGTGGTGAAATAATCTTAGAGTGAATAATTTCCGCTATAGGACGATAATTTATTAGATTAATAATTTGACTATATAGTTGCCACTTCGGACGTCGTTGGACACTTAGCTTGGACAGTTAATTATCAAATAATCGATAGTATGATTACATTACCAATATGATATTAAATAAATAACTTACGCGACTTTATTCACTTAGAACGAGAAAACGCACAGAGTAATATCGCTGTGATTTGGAATTCAGGTAAGGGACTCTTTTTGATTTAGCTTATAGTATTATTTTTGTATACTCTAATGCTTATTTTTGAAACAGGATCGAGTACTGCAAACTCTGATTATTTTCTGAACTACTTTGATTTTGTGGGTTAGTTTTATGTTCTAGCTAACTTTGAAACGATGATATCCAACTGGCCCTGCCAAGAGAGTAAACTGGCACTAACTGAGAACTTCTGAACTAACCAGAAATATACTACCCACTAATTGGAATTATTTATGCTTATACGAATTATTATTGTTTTACTATTGTAGCAACTGCTTGATCCGGTTAAGTCGGTAATTGTCTTTTACTGGGCTGTTGAGCTCACCCTTTCAATAATAATTCTTTCTAGTAATCAGTACTAGCAGGAGGTGCGAATTTGAGTGAGCTACTCAAGTCGACTTGTAACATAAATAATAGCCTTAATGATCGTTTGTACAATAGTATTCGTATGTATAATATTGTGTAATATATGTTGTGTACCTTCGACTTTTCAGGAATAAGAATGGCTTAGCGTACTTTTCGTAGGTTACCTTCTGTTATGTTCCAATAATGGTTTTGGGGCCTGCCAAATTAAGTGGTATCAGAGCAATAGTTCTACCCTAAGAATACAATACAGACCAGAGAGTATGGGTAGATTAAGTTTGGTACACTTAACTTGTTATGACTATTTAAGTCAACGACTTGATGATTACTGTTGCGGAAAAAGTTTTGAGCAAAGTAGTACAGATCATGGAAGAAGTTGGTGAGCACTTAATATAATTAGTAGTTCTTTAGTTTGCATTATATAAGTTCTATCGTCGTTCTTATAAACGTAAGCATCTTATGATAATTTATTATACTAACTTGAACTATTTATACTTATAGAGGGTTCGTTCGAATTGTAATAAAGAAAAAGAATTTTACCTTACTAGATCGAGACGAGAAACAAAATAAAATATATTTCATACGAAAGTGTGGATTTCGTATTACAAGAATTAACCGCTTACAAGAGAATCGAAATTTGGGAAACGAAACACTACACTCTTAATCATAGCAAACTATCTACTACCACTTCGTACAACAAATAAACGTTATTAGAAATATTATCATAAGGAGACCAACCATGAACAAAGGACCCAACACTTCGTCATCCGTCAGCTTAACCCCCATGTTGCGCAGAAGATGAAAAAAGGTTAACGCTTAAAATGTTGTATCCACGATGGGGCAGAGGAAAGGACGAGGACCCCGAACAACGACCACAACGGGGACAATGATGGTGGTGAAACTGAGGAAAAAAGAAGGAGAGAGGGAGCGTTGGAAATGTGAGGCAGGTGGAGGATTGTGTCGGTCGAAGGTTTTATAGGGAAAGAGGGAGCTGAGTTCAGCCATTAGTTTGGCACCTTTTTACTTCATCCTGAAAAAGATGGCAAAGACATACTTCCCAAATCTGTAGTCGCATAAGATGTAGAACATCCCATAACAGTGATCCAATTTCGGGAAGAAACACTTCCAAATTCGACAAGTGAGACTTGAATTGAGGGGCATCTACGAGAATCTCTAACTCCTTCACCTCTAATTTATGTGCCAATCGCAAACCTTTTTGAAATAGTGACATGACAAAGAAAGAGAATGATCGATTTTTCCCTCTTGCACTAATCCCAGCTTGATAGGTACCATCAGACGATCATAAGGTCAAACCACCTTTAAAACTTTGAGGACCTTCAAATAGAATAACAATTAAAAGAATGTGTGGTGGTGAGTCTTCTGATATCCAAGGGATAGACAGAATCGATCTTGAAAGTCTATCGATAAGTACAAAGAAAGCCTTACGACCCAAAGAACAAACAGTAACATGTAAGTTATATAAAGAGAAACCCGAGGGAGGCAACCGGTAGAGGAAATCTCTAAAGTACTGCTCAAATTGATGGTTACTGCCCATTGATATCCTTAGACGACTCGAGGAGGTGAGGTCAAGTAGGGTTGGCCACTGGAAATTTGCAGAACTATGCTTAGGACCCTTACGCTTGCGAATTATAGTTGCCACTTCGGACGTCGTTGGATATTTGGACAGTTAATTATCAAATTATCGACAGTTTGAATACATTACCAATATGATATTAAGGGTGTGTTTGGCCAAGCTCCTGAAGTGTTTCTGGACAATTTCTAGGTCCTAGAAACTGAAAACTGGCCAAACACCCAAAACTGAGAAACTGTTTCTGGTTTCTGAGAAGCACTTCTAGTGTAAATTTGTTCATCAGAAGTAGGAGCTCCTCCTCCAGAAACTATTTCTGAGAAGTAGTTTTGCAGAAGTTGGAGCTTGGCCAAACAGGCCCTAAATAAATAACTTACGTGACTTTATTCACTTAGAACCAGAAAAAGCACAGAGTAATATCGTCGTGATTTGGAATTCAGGTAAGGGACTCTTTTTTGTTTAGCTTATAGTATTATTTTTGTATACTCTAATGCTTATTTTTGAAAGATGATCGAGTACTGCAAACTCTGATAATTTTCTGAACTACTTTGATTTTGTGGGTTAGTTTTATATTCTGGCTAACTTTGAAATGAGGATATCCGTTTGGTCCTGCTAAGAGAGTAGTAAACTGGCACTAACTGAGAACTTCTGAACTAACCAGAACTATACTACCCAATAATTGGAATTATTTATGCTTATACGAATTATTATTGTTTTACTATTGTAGCAACTGTTTGATCCGATTAAGTTGAAAATTGTCTTTTACTGGGCTGTTGAGCTCACCCTTTCAATAATAATTCTTTCAAGTAATCAGTACTAGCTAGAGGTGGAAATTTGGGTGAGCTACCCAAGTCGACTTGTAACATAAATAATGGCCTTAGTGATCGTTTGTACAATAGTATCCGTATGTATAACATTGTGTAATATATGTTGTGTACCTTCGACTTTTCAGGCATAAGAATGGCTTAGCCTACTTTTCGTGGTTGCCGTCTGTTATGTTCAAATAATGGTTTTGGGTCGTGACAGTAGGTTACTTTCTTATAGTAATTAAGAAGACATTTTCAAATTTTAGTTTTCTTTTTTGAGTCAAATTTTAGTTTACTTTCAATCCTTGGAGTATTAAAATTAATTTACATGCAGTAAAATGTGCTAATTCGTAGTAAAATAATATACATGTAGAGTGAATATTTGAAAAGAATATCAGTTTCAAAATTAAGAATAAAGATAAAATAAAAATGACGAAATGAAGAGAGAGAATAAGTGAAACTGGCGCTTTAGCAAAATAGATAATCCCATCGATTTGTCCATATTCCTCTACTAGAGATGGAGTTCAACATCAAAATTAAAAGAAAAAAAAAGTCATCATAAAAATTAACACATTTCAAAATAAAAAAAAATCACAAAAAACACATATTGCTCCAATTTCAACAATATAACGGAGATTTGAAGAAGATTTGAGGAGACAGAGGGGGAAAACATATATACCGTAAGAAAAAAAAAAAAACTGAAGAATATCTGCTGTGAGGAGAGGGATAGGATGATAATTCCTCGTTGATGGCAAGATGGGTAAGGATTTGATCGAGATATGTAAGAGTTAATTAGTTGAGGAGGAAAGATCAGATTTTTGATTGAGAGTGAAGTAATAATATACTTTGTTTCGAGAGGAGAAATAAGGTTACCAGCTTAGTGGGGGTGATATGTGCGGAGAATCCTAAGTGGCTGCAGTGAGTATTGGATTAGTTCACCTAGGTAATTGAAAGAAAAAAAAACACATTTAACATCAATTTTATTAATAACCAGTGTCATATGTTCATATTTAACACCAGATTTATTCATAACCGGTGTTAAAATGTTATCTCCTTTTTTGTATTTTATTTTTCGTTTTCTTTTCTATCGGATGCATTCGGTAATTATCTTTTTTAGTGCATATCACACCGGGTGACAAGAAACCGGTGTTGTAATTAATTCTTACACCGGTTTTAAACTTTTCGGTGTCATATACACTGGTGTAAAATCTAATTTTTGGCGTAGTGTTGGTTAGGAAAGGGGTGGGAGGAGGATAGTAATAATGTTGATGATGGGATAATGGTTTTTTATTGGAGGTGCGTGTAGAGGGATTAACGGGGGAATGAGGTCGCTTAGTAAATTCGACGGGGGAGAGGGGCGACTAAGATAGTCGTCATGGTGAAGAGAATTGTTAAGCACTAGAGTCGGTGAGTAATTGTGGCGGTGAAGTTTGGGATACTTAATTAGGTTGGGGGGTTTGAGCAATCCAAGTAAGTCAAAAGGGGACAGGGTTTTGGATGGGCAAGGGATATAATTTGGTAACCACACTGGGGCTGCGTGGTTTCCAAATTTTACATGACACCTACTTTTTTTGATACAGTAGATTAACTCTTAAATTTTGGATTAATTTTAAAAATGTTTGTTACTTTCAATTATCATAAATGGAGTATGTTATAATCACAACAAATTTCCTATTTATGTTTCTCAATATTAGGGTAGACAATCCTTGAAATAGGTTTTTTCAATATATTCAAAGTAATAACATGTTACATGATTAATATAAACACTTTTAAATCTCGTGCATTTGCACGGCCAAAATACTAGTTGTTTACTAAGATTGTCAGCAGTAGTGTTCAGGAAAACAGTTTTCTGAGCTCGAGTTTGAGGAAGCATATCTCCTGGATCTGTGAATTGTTTTGAGCACGTCTTATGTCCTGATTGAAGTTTTTGAAGTTAGCTATCCAATGGTACATGTTATAGATTCATCAGATGTGTTTTGATATGTCTGAATTCCGTTTCCGCACTGGTGCGTTTCTGAAGAGACTCTGTTTTCAGCAGCAATTTCTCTTGTTGTTCTTGGTTCGAATTTAGAGTATAATTACTAATTTGGGACACGTATTAACTGTGAAAATTAGAGAATTAATAAGTAAAGATAAGTGCTCCTAAAAGTGAATACAAACAGAAGTACAAGTAATAAGAGAGGAGTTATAATACCCATGGTGCGAAATCTCGGTATAGGTCACGGTTGCGTTTTCGGTCGCGGTATCGCGGACTCGGACTTAATGCGGTCGTCGCGGTCACTTCATTATTTAATGAGTTTGTCAACTTTAAATTAAATTTTAAGTACCTAGCTAAAGTGTTTTTAATACCTATAAAAAATTGTGGGAAACCACCAAACACTTTAACAAATTTTTGGTGAACCACCTTATAAAATATGTTTTTTGGCAAACCACCTAATAAGACATATTTCTATTGACGGAACCGCCTATTGACTAATTTTGATCTTAAACTACCAGATTATTTCTACGTGGTTTCCGGACTGCCAACGTGGGTATGACTCATTAAAAAAAAGTAATTTAAAAAAAATCATTTTCTCTCCTCTCCCTCCCCCCTCCACGACTCACCTGTCAATCGCCCAGTCACCATCGTCACTCTTCCCCGACCACCTCTTCCCCATTATGGTTATTGGGATCCAATAAAATGATAAACATTACCTTGTTCGAAATGGTCAGAATCTGGCCAAAGAGATGTGGAAGATGGAATCTCCCACTACGGAGTTCTAAATTTAAAGGTCAACATTAAATGTAGTACAAATTTGATTTGAGTAACAGAAAGGCTGCATTGAATGAAATGTTATTGAATTTGTGTTTCACTTTTCTTTTTGAATGAAATCTTATTTGGCGCAAGGGTGCGTTGTCCAATTACAACAATACGCAACAATATGATTGATCAATTGATTCGATTTTGATTTCTGCAGTTATTATCGTTTCTTTTCTTTGGAGAAATGGACTATGGTTAGCGATATAGAGGCCTTAAGATATGATCTTTGTTATTTGTCAAAAAATGCATTTAGCGGTACATTTGATATTGGTTTCCGGGAAAGAGCTATTCCAATTGGGGCTGTACAGGACTAGAGGGGGAGAAAATAGTGCAGGACGACAGTGGTTGTAGGTGGCTGATAGGTGAGTCAGGGTGATAGGGTAGAGGAAGGGGGTGGAATGAGAAATGATGTTTTTTTGTTAATTTTTTTAATTGAGTCATCGCCAAGTTAGCATTCCGGGACACCACATAGAATTAATCCGGTAGCAGAAGTCCCGGAGTCGTTCATAGGTGGTTCCATCATTAAAAATATATCTTATTTGGTGGTTTCTCACAAAAAAATATTTTATAAGGTGATTCCCCAAAAATTTGTTAAATATTAGGTGGTTTCCCACATTTTTTTCTAATACCTATTATGAGTGCCTATGGAAGTGTTAGAATTATAGAGGAGAGTAAAATAAATGATTTTATGAAGGTAAGATAAGCAGTATAAAACTGTGAGTAAATCACCAAATGAAAAGTAAGAGTTTGTTATTTATTAATAAAGGAATGTTGTTTGGTGGTCCACGTGACACCCCTTTGACTCCCCTCGTCTATTTCCTTGAAAAGAAACAAAAAAAAACCTACTTTATTACCTTTATTTCCTCTCTTGACCACAGTCCATTCACCCCCACCAACCCTCTATTTCTCTATTAAAATAATTCATTTCCTCTATTTCATCTTCTTCATTCTCCCTTCGACATCCATGGCTGAAAATCTGGTAAGTGTAGCAAATTTTTTTTTTCAAAATTTCGGTCTTCACCGAAATATCTTGGAAATTTCGGCAAAATCTCAGCCGATATTACTTAATCTCGGAAATATCGGCCGATATTTTGGGAAAAAATTTGTGTCCGAGATCTCGACCTATATCTCGTATCGGTGGCCACCGAGTCCGAGATATCTCGGCCGTGATTTTGCAGCCGGATAATACTTATTTTTAACGTCTGAATAATTGAAGAAATGAGTGAATAGGTCATGTAATTACCTCTTTGCGGGAAATCTTCAGCTGTTATGTTTGCCCACATTAAATGTAAAATTAATGTCACCTAGACATGATATTGCCAAAATTGACAATAGAAAAAGGCAACTATCATCAGAATAAAGACCAGCAAAAAGACAGTTCACAATTGATGCACGAATTGACACTTTAGATTAACTGGAAAATTTACAAAATGCAGTTTTGTCGGTGCAGAATTGGCCTCTCAAGCCTATATATATCATATAACTCCAATTTACCGTTTTGAAACATATAAACACACACGAATGACCATTTTTTCCGATACAAAGATAAATATAACTAATATGTCAGATACAAAATTGTCTCATTGAGACATCTTTCATTACTTCTTTCATCACTTTCTTTCGTTTGATAGAATGACGGGACGTGGATCTTTCTTGTCACGTGAACAAGCCAAAATGCGCTCCGTTTCCAACTCACTAGCTAAAGGATAAATCTGGATTTCGTAACAGTTGAAACATTCTTAATAGCACAGCTGAACTCTTCAAGAGTCGTGACATTAACAATTGCAATGCTCTGGAGCTCACTGGGAGGTTGCTCGAGATCCTTGAGTCTATTCTGAACAACTTCATCCACTTCTTTATATTGTCCCTGCAACTCCTCAACTAAATTCTCCGTCGCGTACATATCACCCTCCAAATCCTCCTTGGACTGCTCTAATTCTGCACATCTACGTAATTGTGACTCTTCAAACTCTTGGTCCAGTTTAGCGGCCCACCCAAACGTCATAGTTTGCGTAGGGTATGTTGGGTGAATGGTTAAAGAACCACAAATAAAAAAATCCAAGTTTTTTTATTTGATTTGCACAAGTTAGGATTCATATAATATGAGGAGAAGCACGAAAAACAAGGACCAGCAATCAAAGTCCCGAAAGATAACAACAAAAACAAACAAGCGTGGTCACAAGTTACACATAATCAATTAATCATACCCAAATTATAAATATTCAATACTTTGTAGACTAAGAGCACGTACAATGGTGTGGTTCAACGAAATGGAGAGTTAACTCTTGAGGAGAGAGGAGACAGAAAAAATTAAATTCAACCTCAAAGTGGTGTGCTTCATTGGAATGGAAAATTAACTCTCCATCAACAATTGATGTAGCTAACTCTCCATTTGCAGCATACAAGTAGGTAGCTACAACTCTTTCTCCTCTCACATAACTCATTCACTCTCATATAATATGCTACCAAATCACGATATAACTGTTTTATTAACTTTATAAAGTTCGAGAATAATTAATTTTCAAAAATAACTTGATTTATTCAAAAAAAATCATTTTTTATTTTTTAAAATAATTTATTATATAATATAATTTTTATTTCGACTTGTTTTATTTTTTTTTTGCAAGAAATCAGTTAGGAATTTTATTCATCCATATCGGGAAAAAATTCCATAAAGACTTACAAAAATAAAAACCACTAGCTTAACTACTTAAGCATTCTACTATGTTATTATACACAAGATTATTAGCCCAAGCAAACATCCTCACACAAATCACAAACTTTAGCTGCCTAATGATCTTTTGAATGTCCTTCTCTTTCTCTGCAAATAGTCTGCCGTTTCTTTCTTGCCAGATTGCATAGACTGTGGCAATTAGGCTGCAAACTTGCAGCTTAATCCTCCAATCCTTCCTTCTGCTCCTGTGGGAAAACCAATTAAGTTCTCTTCTAAGACTCTAACTCTGCCTGCCAATATGCATCCATGCCTGCATTTCCTGCCTGATGTCCCTCGAAAACTTGCATTCAAAGAAAAGATGAGCACTTGACTCAGCTGCATTCTTGCACAGGCAGCATCTATTCACTAATACCAGCCCTCTGGCACAGATATTATCCACCGTAGGCAGCTTTCTCTGTATAGCCAAAGTGGCTATGAAAGAGTGCTTAGGTAGATTGATACTGTCCCAGATTATATTTGCACTCTTCTTCTTTGAATTCTGTTTCCTGAAGAAATCATAGGCACATGACACTTTGGAAATACCTCCCCTGCTCCATGAGTTGATCCTCTTTTTTGCTTCAGTGATTGATCCAGACTTATCAAGAATTTTATCTCTAACCCTGAGAATGCTGGTCAGGGTTTCAGCATTTGAAATTTTGCTGTCAACTTCCCAAAAGCTTCTCTGCCTGCAGATATACTGCATTATCCAATCAATCCAGACATTTCTATTTCATGTCTCAATCATCCATAACCATTTAGAAATGATGGCTTTATTCCATGATAGGATCTCCTTAATATTAAATCCTCATTCATTTCTTGGTGCACAAGAGCTAGCCCAGATCAGCTTTTGTAAACCATTTTTCTCTGACCTTCAGGTATATTCCACTGGAAACACCTACAGAGTTTGTTTAGCTGCTTCACTACTCCTTTTCGAAGAAGAATGACATTGCAATAGAAGTTCTGGATGCCAAATAATACTGAATTGATCAACTGAACCTTTCCAGCATAGGACAGAAGGTTAGTTGAACAATGTTTCAGGTGAACTTGGATCTTTGTTATCAGCTGAGCATACATTGAGTTTTTGATCCTTGCAGAATTTAAGGGTATTCCCAAATATCTGAAAGGAAAACTCCCCTCTTGAAAGTGTGTAATATTGAAAATATCTTCCTTAACTCCCGAATTTATGCCAGCAAAGTAGGATTCAGTCTTTTGTGGATTGGCTTTCAATCTTGAAATATCAGAAAAGTTGTCCAAAACTTTTGTAACTGAAATCACTAAGGGGCAATCTTCCCTTGAGAACACCATCAAATCATCAGCAAAAACCAAGTGTGTGAGCCCTATTCTGGAACATTTGGGGTACAGAGAAAAGCTGGGCTCATGAATCATGGCTCTAAGCCTCCTGGATAGCATATCCATGCTTAAAACAAAGAGGTAAGGTGATATTGGATCACCTTGCCTTTCTCCACACTCTCCTTTGAAGAAGCCTCTACTTGTGCCATTTATTTTCAAAGAATACCAATAGCTTCTCACACAAGCCATAGTCCAGTCTATGAAAACTTTGGGAAAGTTGCAGATTATGAAAGCTTTTTCAATGAATTCCCAGCTCAAGGAATCAAAAGCTTTTCGAATATCAATCTTCATTAAGCATCTAGGTGAGATGTTCTTCTCACCATACCCCTTAATCAAAGATTGAGAGAGGGCTATGTTGTCGAATATATTTCTTCCCTTAGTAAAAGCTGCCTGTTCAAAACCAATTACAGTAGGCATCACTTTCTGGAGTCTATTTGCAAGGATCTTACTCACAGTTTTATAAACTGTGGAGCAGCAAGATATAGGCCTATAATCAAGGACACAGCTGGCATTTTTCTTCTTTGGAATAAGAGTAATAATGGCTGAGCTCCATTGTTTCAGCCATTTTTTGGATTTAAATAAACTTTTGACTGCTGTATAGAAGTCATTCTCAATTATGTGCCAAGCTTTTTTGAAAAACCCTGAAGAGAAGCCATCAGAACCTGGACTTTTGTTCGAGTTAATGCTCAAGAGGGCATTTTTGATTTCCTCATTGGTAATTTCGACTTGTTTTATTTGATATTAAAAAATATCGAACTTATAACGATTATTTATGAAAAAAAATAGTAAAAAAATAAGTGGAAAGTGAGAAGATATGATAAAATATTGCAATTGGGCCTACTAAAAGTGAGGTGGAGAGGACAGTTAGACAGGAGAGTGATGTCATTGTATTGGTGAAGTAAGGTATTGACTCTCAACCTAAAGTGAGTCTGCTAAAGAGTTAGTGCTTCATGGAGAGTGAGTTTCAACATTGTACATGGCCTAAAGACACCAAACATGCAATTCAGGTCTTGTGTTTTTTAAGCTAGTCGCACCTGATGCAACCCTATTAATTCTAATTTCCCAAATGTACACACATTAAATATGGATATTTTTTATTAAAAATATATCCAATAAATTACCTTAATTAGAAAGCACCTTTCCCATTTATCTGCTGAGAAGACAATAGAGCACGACATCAATCAATTATCGAGATAAGATGAAGATTGTTACCCGCGAATTATGCACAGATGAAATCAGAGGTAAACTACTGTACTGGTGAAGCCATCGTGAGAAAGAGAGTGGAAGGGGAATTGTAGGAGAGAGAGAAAGAGAAAGGGTGGCGACTGGCATGATTAAATTAGGGCATAAAATTTCACCCAAAATATGAGGTTTTTGAAATTTTTTTTGGTCAACTTTATTACAGTAAGAAAGTCCAAATTTTATTAAAATAAAATATGAAAAAAGTTTCAATTTTAGAACGTTTGAAGACTGAGGAAGGATTTCACTTAGAATGATTGCCTCCAAGTCTTCAACTCCTCTTAAAAAAATTTGATTTCCTACATAACCATACTCCCACCAAATGAAATAGGGAGTATATCTTTATGTTTTGTTTTGTTGTTTTAACTAGAAATGTTATGTTCCGTAAAAAAAAAGAAAAAAAAAAAACACTACGCATTTTGTCCCAGCTTAAACGCCCTATCGTGTTGAGAAGGATGTATACACTAATCGGTTTATCAAAATTTCAAAAAACAAATATAGCGAATTAGATTATAGTTTTTTACATGGGACGTTTGAGTTGGGACGAAGGAAGTACTCATGTTATGAGCGACTTCTGAACCATTTGAACCGTTCACCTGTCTTAAAAACTGACACTTATTTCATTATGCTTTACATTCAACCAATTTATCGTGATTTTAAAGCAAAACGAGTTTTTCATTTGGTACAAAAGTAGCTCCCACCATGACCTAAACACCACGAGAAGATATCTTGGGTAGGAGGGAGTCCCTTCTAACTAGTGAAAAAATCAAGTTTTATATCAATCCCAACAAAATGTAGCCCAAAAAATTCTAACATGGTATCAGAGTGTCAAGTCGATTCTTTTTAGGTTCCAATATCACAATTCACCCAAAAATAGAAAAGTTTGATAGTTGATGACATGGGCATCAACAAAAAAAAAAAAAAAAAAAAAAAAAAAAAAAAAAAAAAGGTTGATGATATATACCAGGCAAAAAAAAACCAATGGTTTATGACACGAGAATCAACAAAAACAACGAACATATTCGATAGTTAATGACGTGGGCATCAGCGTCATCAACAAAACAAACAAAAAAAAGTAGTGTCGAGGTGGTGATAATTGCCAATGGCCTTCGCGCAAGAAGAGTGAAGTTGGCGACATAGTTATCAACGGAAAAAGAAAAAACCATGGTTGGTGACAGGGTCATCCGCTTGTGGGTTCGGGCATGAATGGTAGTAGAAGTTGCCAGTATTGGAGCTTGCAAAAATATTTAGCAGGGGCAGAGACTCAAGCCCATGACCTATTGATCTTACTATTGAGTTAGGGGGCGGGGAGGGGGGGTAATTTTATTGCATTATGGAATAAAGAAATTCTATGTATCATCATCAACCCAAGGCATCAAATGCGTGGTGATATGGCGGGTGGTGATGCGTGGCGCGGTGGTTGTGAGGAGTGGAGGTTGGCAGGAGATAGCGAGGAAGAAGAATATTGGTCATAGATGTTGGTCATAGGTGGTTCCGACCATCCTTTTTGGTGATATAAGGTGATTTGCCATAAAACAAAATGTTAATGGTGGTTCCCCAAAAAAGTTGGTAACCTAGAGGTGGTTTCCCCCAAAATTTCTTCCTTATAATTCGCTTTCTTTCTTTAAATGGTGCCCTTCCTTCACTTGAGTCAAAGACGAACGTCATCCGTCCTTACTCACGCTCGACAACCCAACGACCACTATATATATCTTATATCTAATCTAATATATATTATAAAAGCCGAGTACAACCCTTCATTGATGGACACTTGGCACAATCCTATTAGATGGAATTAAAAAAATATTATTGATTATTAGGATATGGAAAACATATAAAATATTAAAATAGTAATAAGGAAAATTAAGAAACAATTAAAAATTATAATTAGTTTAATATTGAAATAATTGGTTCATGGATAGGGTTGGACATGGTGTATTTGGTTACGTAGCATTGGTTCATAAATTTGTCTATACAATTTTTTTTGTGGCTTCTTGAGTTTTATTGTTTCATATTAGTATCATAATCAATTTTGGGTTGGACATTATTGTGTTATGTAGCAATAGTTCACGAATAGGGTTTGGTTGAGTCAGATTCTACCATGTCGAGTAATTGGATTTCTTGGATCGTGGCACCTTTAATTGAAATAAATGTGAATTATATTATAAAAAGTGACTACATAAAGTCCTCCGTTTACAACTTATATGTATTTTATTGTAATTTTACAATTCGACTCTTCCGTATGGTAATTTAGAGTTGAAAGAGTTATATTTCAAAAAGTTCAACTACTTTAAGGAATGTTATTCCTTATATGTAAAAAATCATGCACATTATAAAGAAATGAATGAAATTCAAGTAGTATAATTCTTTCCTCTATTTTAGAGTATAGAGAAGAAAGTATGTCTATACAAAGAGTAATAATTTTGTAGAGAAAAATAATTAATACATGAATATGATATAAAAATTTGACCAGAATTTATTTTCTCCTTTTTTTTTTGGGATTCTCTTGACTACTATGGTTTCTTATTTTTCAAATGTTTTGTTTGCTTATATGATTGTAGTTTTCCCCTTATATTTCTAGGTATGGTCAGAGGGGGTTAGGTCATATTAAGTTCATGGCATGTCGAATCGAGTAAGTTTCGGTTCGGATTGGTATCGAGTTGGTTATTATAGTTTTTGTGCTGTTATTTATTTTAGATCCTCATTGGACCAATTTATTTAATCGCATCATCTCGAATTTTGTTCAATGTTTTTTGGTTTTTAGACAGCCCTCCCTCCCTCCCTCTCTCTCTCTCTCTCTCTCTCTCTCTCTCTCTCTCTCTCTCTCTCTCTCTCTATGGCTTCTTGACTACTATTATTTCATATATTTCAAAAGTTCCATTCTCTTATAAAAATCGAAATCAAGTTCAGGTTGAACATTATTCTGTCATGTAGCATTGGTTCTTGAATAGGGGTACATGAATCGAATTGAGTTGACTCATGTTCTAACACGTCGAGTTTTTTGGATTTCACGCATAATGTCACCTTTGATGCAAACAATTAGACTAAATAATACCTTGAAATGATGACTATATAATAGGCTCTGATAAATATTTATTTACATTTATAATGTCACAACTAAAGTATATTTTTTTCATACATTAAATAAGGGTCAATATATATGTGACATTTATAATACAACATCATCATCAAAATTGGAGGGAATATGTATAAGTCTATAAGTTAGTTATTATTCTCAAAATTGTTATAAAGTTCTCCCTTTACTACTATTTTGTGTGGTAATTTATTGTTGAAAGAGTTATATTTCAAAATTTTGGATTAAAAGTTAGAATCGGGAACATGACACTTATTAAATTATATAAAGATAATGATGTATATTAGTAAGCGGAATATGTTTCTCTTGGTAAGATGATTACGTATGTGTAGAATTATAGATTTTTTTGCAATCTAGCTCAACAAAGCTAACAATAATAAATAATGCAAATAGAGTTGGAAATTAGGAGGGTTAGATCAATTTCACATAAAATTGTACTTTTCATAATGTATTATATATAAATTATTTTTCGATACAAATCTCACGATGTCCATTTTATTATTTCGAGTATTTTTTATGAATATTTCTTCTTATACTTGTAAGTCAAACCCTCATCACGATCAAAACATCATCTATATTTTTTAGGGTTATTTTCCAATATACCCCTGAGGTTCCCGAAATTTTCAGGTATACCCCTCAGGTTACCGAGCTGTCCAGCGTGCCCCT
>JBBYHQ010314546.1:0-16642 GCA_038382645.1 Spergularia azorica | reverse complement strand
GGATACATCTTCACTAACAAATATTTAATTATTTGTCATGTTTATTTATTTATTTTAATTAATAAATATGAATAGGCGATTATGATAAAGTGACTCGTGCAACGCACGGGCTTTTCACCTAGTTCGATATAAACCTGAGCTAAAACCCAACTCGACTCAAAATATCAATCTAACCCAACGAAATCCAAACACGATATGACTCGAACCGAACCCGAAACCGAACTAACTCATGACATACGCTCCCACCTCTGTGGTTCGTTTTTACTGTTATAATTCGAAATTGCCACTCCGTTTTGTTGGCGCGCTAGCAAAGATTCTCGAAAAAGCAATACAAATTTCTGGACTGCAAACATGAGAGATCATCAACTTCAGTATCTCTTGAAAACTTGCAATTCACTCTTTCTCCTCAAGCAAATCCATGCCTATATATTACGAACTCATTTTCAAACACCCTCCTCTCTCCTTCCTCTTTACGCTTCTTTTTCTCCTCCCCACATTCACCTCCTTGTAACCTCTCTATCCCATCATCATCTTGATCATAATTCAACATTATTTTATATCAATAATTCGATCAGATCCTTCTCAAAAACCCCAAATTTATGCTTGCATTCCTTGCAATTATACCTTCATATGCTTCGTTGTAACATTAAACCTGATAATTACACTTACCCTTTTCTGCTAAACTCATGTGCTTCTCTTGGTGTTCTTAATTACGGGGTTGAGGTTCATAGCCGCGTTGCGAAAACCGGGTTTATCTTGGTTGTTGAGGTTTGTAATGCCTTGATTGATATGTATGGGAAATGTGGTGATTTGGGTTGTGCCCGTAAAGTGTTTGATGAAATGCCTGTGAGAGATGTTGTGTCTTATAATACGATTTTAGGAGCACATGCTAAGCTTGGCCAAGATATGGCGCGTGCCCGGATTGTTTTTGATGGAATGCCGGTTAGGAATTTGATTTCTTGGAATGCTATGGTTGTGGGTTATGTTAATTGTGGAGATTTGGCTTCGGCCCGAGCTATGTTTGATGAGATGTCTGAGAGGAATGTTGTTAGTTGGACGACGATTTTAGTTGGTTATACTAAGAAGGGTATGATGGATTTGGCTAAGGATATCTTTGATGATATGCCGGGAAAGACTTTAGTTTGCTGGACAGCTATGATTTCGGGTTTTGCTCAGAATAAATGTGCGAATGAAGCTTTGGTTTTTTTTCGTAGAATGCAAAAGACACATATTAAGCCTGATGCTCTTACTATGACTGCTGTCATCTCTGCATTGGCGCAACTAGGCCGTCCTGAGTTGGCTAACTGGATCAGCAATTTAGTAGTTCATGAAGGCATTGAACGAAATGAGAGGGTTCTTACTGCCCTAGCTGATATGCATGCAAAATGTGGTAATGTTGAGGAAGCAGGCCGGCTTTTTAATGAAATTCGTAAGCCAGATATGTTTGCGTATAGTGCGTTAATTACAGGTCTTGCTTCAAATGGGCATGAGATGAAAGCCCTTGAGGTTTTTCAGAAAATGGTCGGGGCAAAGATAGAACCTGATTATGTAACTTTCGTTGGTGTACTGAGCGCGTGCAGCCATGCAGGACTTGTTGAGGAAGGATTGAGATATTGGGAGAGCATGATAAATGAGTATAAGATTGAGCCAAATGCAGATCATTACGCTTGTGTTATTGATATGCTTGGACGTGCTGGGAGGCTTGAACAAGCTTTCAATATGGTGCAGAGTATGCCAATGGGTCCTCGTCCTGGAGCATTAGGCTCCCTTCTAGCTGCCTGTCGAAATTTTAACAATATTGAAATTGCAGAGCTTGTTGCTCAGGAGTTGTTCATTTTAGAACCGGAAAATACTGGAAACTATGTGCTTCTCTCTGGTATCTATGCTTCAAGTCAGCAATGGGACAAGGCTTCAAGAGTTCGAAGAGTGATGAAGGAGAAAATCGATATTAAGCTACCTGGTTGCAGTAAAATTGAACCTAACAGAATCGGCAAAGATCATGCAGGTCCAGAGGAGGCAGAGAAGTTGATGTATCAAGGGGTTATCTAACCATTATTAATGTATTATCAAGGGTGCGGTATTCTGCTGTTCAACTTCAAAGTTCCAAGTATACAAGCATTTGCTTCATGCAAAATGAGAAAGGGGTGTAAAGATTGATTTAGCAGGCGGATCACGTTGCTGTAAGTATCCTATTCCGGCGTGCATGATAACTCCTCATACGTTGACAAACCTAATCCATGGAATCTGGAGTGTAAGTGGAAGATTTTTTTTTTCCCTCACATGAGGTATGGTTTCTCTTATGCCGTATTCCTGATTTTTCTCTCCTCGCTTGTGTTAAGCTTTTGTCCATGGTTTATTGCTTCAGTGAGCTGGGTGTAGTTTACCCTCATATTTGTAGGAGAGTATCTAGCGTTATATTAGCCCTCCTTTTTCGTCTTTCTCTATGTTTGGGTATTAAGACTCTTGTTTTTGTTTTTGAGGTTGGTGTCAAAAATGGAAATGGATTAACCTCCTAGTAATGAAATGGTGTAAAAAATTCTATGCCGTGGTTGATTAGTGGGGGTATGCTAATTAGGTTAGTGGGGGTTAAGGTGTTTAGAGGTCATTGACACCCTCTTAAAATTCCCCTATTATTACTATTTCAATATCACACTAACTCACCCGATTAACACTCTCTTGAGCCTTAGTAAGGGAGGTATTATCTTCCATATCCACTAATTGTTATGGTTATATATATGGGTGTTAGGAAAAACATTTGGTATACCTCACATCCCTCCTCTATGTTTCTCTTTAATTCTAAGCATCCCTTTGAGAGTTCTAGTTCTCCATGGTTGAGCAAAACAGGGGAGTGTTGTGTAACCTTGAGTTTCGACGTCCATAGATTGTGTCATGGTCAGGGCGAATTTCGTTAGTCAATGTTGTAAAATAAGGTAGTTATTGTATGGGGTGGATTGATAGGCGTTTGTTTTTCAGATAGTTCTGCATATGACGTATCACATTGTAGAATTATTTCCGAAATGCAATGAGAATCATTTCAAGGGGGCTTCCAAAGCTACTAGGACTACTTTTTTTTTTTTTTTACGAAAATAATAAAATCTCATTGATAAATAGCCAAACGCCACAATAAGGTAGATCTAAGGTACTACCACAAATTATACAACCAAGACAGTTATGTAAACAATGGGCTGGTGAGGTATAGCTCCTTGATAAAGGATCGAAATCCGAGATAACTTTTGGATGTTCTCACATCATTTAGGGCGGAAAAAATCACGTCGGGATGTGCTATAGCTGTCTTGATGTAGAATTTGATGGAGTAACGAAGATCATAAGAGCTCCAATACGTTGTTTCCGAAAGGAAAGCACAGTGGTTGGCTTGGGGGCGCAAGAACAAACCAAAATGACCGTTGTGGACAAACCAAAAGAGGAGTAAATCCTCCATCCGTTAGCCCGAAAGCGGATCGATCCAAACAAAAACCACCAAGTGAAAAGTTTGAACCTACTAACTAGATCAACCAACCCACAAAGCACACCACCTCTCACAACCGGAGCAGCAAGAGATCCCCTAAAAGAGATAGAAAGAGTCTCCCAAGGACACAGATAATTTATAGTACACAAGATCGGAATAACCCATTAACAAAGCATTAAAAAACGAAGGAAAACGATGAAAATCAAAAGGCCATTTCCAACCGAGACTCACGAAGTCACGAAGAACAGGCAGAGAAAACAGGGGGGGGTTAGGAGCTAATAGAAAAGAGAGAAAAGAGGGTTTTTTTTTTTTTTTTGTAATTGAGTTTGGTACTTGGACTACTTCGACACTATACTCATTATATAAACCATAACTAGTTATATACACACCTTTATGATTCACTGATCAGCAAATAACTGATAAGTTTTGACATTCAAGACTATTAATCTGACTGCAGAAACTGTAGTGACCACCGCAAGGAGGGAAGAAATGAAAATGATAGTCCATTGCCATGCTTTCTGCTCTGGCCGAGCTGTCTTCCCCTTGACCTGAGGTTTTGCATATGCACTGACATTCATGCCAAATTTTCATGCTGGTAGGTGTATGCGAAGGATTAAGCATAAAGAAGAGTTACCTTGATGAAGATCATGCTTGGAAAAATGAAAGTTAACATGACAAGTGTGAAAGACCCCAGGAGGTTGATGAAATCTCCCATAAAAGGTATGGCTGCTGTCACAAATGTAGTTCCTGTGAAAAGGAGTGCTCGTAGGACAAATCTCCGCTTTAAATTTTCATTGGAGTATGTACCCTCATCAAGTTTCAGAAACTTGGTGTCTAGCGCCTCATGAACTGGTTGGAGAAACATCTGAGATCATGCAGGCAGATAGAAAGAGGTCAATTGAACTGCAGGCAGATAAAAAGAGGTCATATATTCCGATTTTTAGAAAGTTGTTTTTAGTAGCAGGCTTAGTACATACACTGTAGGCAGATGAAAGAGGTCATATATTACGAATTTACTTTTCGACGCTTTCTGTTCAGGTGAGGTCACTTCGACGGGCTCAGACATAGTTTAGCTAAAGATGCTGTGTCTTGACTCTTGTATTACTTTAATTTCCGACCCTAGTGCTTTATTATGTAAACACTGCAATATGATGTTAACTAAACATTATGCAGCGGAATAGTTAGTCTGGCTTCATGCTGATGTTATGAGATGATTTCGATGTAGGTTCTGTGATATGCCTGTAGTACATTCCTGAACATTTTTACGGTTAATGTTTGCGAAAACAAAAGCTAGACTGTTGTGTTGATTAGGTTTTGACAATCAAAGTGGTATATGAAGACCAGAATAGCTGAAGGGTGAGCGGAATGTAAATGAATTGAGACATACATGTTGGGAGATGACATTCTGGAGAAAGACTGCGAAGTTGATTAGGACCTTAGCCCACCTTGGCCCTCCAAGGCCTTTTGGGAGGTAATCTGACACTTCTGAACCATAAGCCCAATAGCCCACAATGCTAACACCATAATACACCATTAAGCCTGCCGTAAATTGTACAGCTAAGGCTCTTTTCATGTTCTTGACCACTGGCTTGCGGAGAGTGGACTGCAGATATGGAAAAGTATATAATGATCAGAGCTACTTTGCATGTAAGCTTGGATCTCTGCATACTTGTATCATGCCAATGATCATAAAATGGTTAACACTTTAACCTGTATCTCTGGCAGCATGCCTGATGTGTTGCATACAATGATGACTGATATCGCGCCAAAGGCATTGAATACCTTATCCACTGTGCTTCCCTTTACTTTGTAGTCCCTATGGCTGTTAGATTTGCCTGCAGGAACGAGTAAGCAATAAGTCCCTGACTCAGATTTATGTTTAATTACTTCTATACACTGTTATGAACCTATTATTTTTTTTTCCCTACTCACTTTAGCCTTGAACCTTGAGTTGCTTCATACTCCAATTTCAACTGCTCTTAGGATAAAGAGTGGTCTCAAGAGACATACACCCGGCATGGTCCAGCCAGTGGTTAGCTTTTCATTAATTTGCATGAAAGATCGATTTACATTTACATGTTAAGGTTACTGGACTTACTGCAGGTACCTACCATCATTAACCACTGCCACTAGGAGGACACCCGTATAGCCAAAGGTGAGAATAGCGGAGGCTCCTAACCACAACCTCATAGCTGACAGATTTGGGACGACCAATGCAAATGTGAAATACGCTACTCCTGTGATGATGATGAAATACTGGAGCCGTATGGCCGATTCACTGAACATCAAGTGTATCTCCTGCACGAAATGTTGAACAAGGTGCCACAAATTTCAATGGGAGTAAGATTCCTGTTCATATATATATTGAAATGTTGACTTTACTTGGTAATTTAGCATCTTAGTTGAAGCCTGCTCATGTGTTGATTTTTCTCTGCTTTCTATTCAGGTTATATGAAAATGTACCTTTAGTGCTCTGCCTCCGAGAAGGATGAATCCCATATTTATGAGGATAAAGCATGCTGATTGTGAAATCCATGTGACATAGTACATTTTTCTCCCTGCAAACACAAAAGGTGCAGCCATGTTAGTCTTTTAATTGGCGGGTCTGCTATCGGAAACTCTCTCATTGAAGATCTGTAATTACTGATTAATCCACATCAGGGCCGAACCAAAGAGATATCCGATCATGTCTCTGTATCTTATGAACCTCTGGCCGTCGATGAAATGAAATTCAGCCAGTAGCCAGTTTGCGTAGGCAGTGAAGAGCCCTACAAGGACCAAGCTGGGAATACCCCATGCCCAACCTAGGGGCACCAGCATAAGATTTGAAAAGCTCAATATCCACCCACAGTTGAAGCATGTCGCGAGCATCAAACCGACCTGCTGCCATGTATCTGTATGATTCCAAGTCTAATGTCAGCATTCTTATGTGGATCTTTGGTAGTACTTCAGACCTACACACACAGGTTTGCAGCTTAATAGCTTCTGGATGTTAATTGTAAGGAATTTTATAAGGTTAACTCATATGATTTTCTGATCACTGATTGAATTACTACTTTATGCGCCCATGCAAAATTGCACGGCCTGTTATATGATGTTGATAATGGGTCGTTTGTATGTTATACTTTTGATTATTCAAATAAAGTTTAAAAAAAATTAATGGATATATTTAAAAGAGGAAGAGAGAACTTTAGATATGTTAAAAAAAAAGAATCTAGTCATTAATTTGTTTATTACGACTTTTGACCCACTATTTTTCGATCATGAACATGCTATGTTTGAGTCATGAAATCACAATAACCCAAAGTAATCCGAATTCATTTTGACACACATATCTTTTGTTCAAATTTGACACATGGTCCCGAAAGTGAATGAATTGAGATAAATTGAAGCCAACATGTGTTAGAAGTATATTAAATTTATTAGAATACATTGCATTCCTAGACTAATATTGAACTCATAAAGATTGCAACCCGTCCAAATTTGTTTAGGCCAATAAATTTTTATTTCCTTTGAAAAAAAATATTACTATTGGGTAATGACCCGTATTTTATGACCAATATGTAAGAGTATTCGGATATACGGATCTTAATATATAAATATATGAGACATGACGTCCAACCTATCCAAAGCTAAAGCAACATGGTAACTCAAGCAAACACTACCCACTTTTCTTGGGCATGAACTGCTTTTATTGACTCATGGCCATGGCCTGCTGATAACTGAACCCGATACGATCCAGCATTTATATACTACAGGCTTAAATTATAACCTAGATTAATAAACACCTATTAAAATTTAGAAGTAAAAAAAAAAAACATTCCCGATGTTAAGACATATCGCCACCAGTCACCCGCCACAACCGTCTCCTCCTCTGTCGCCACCAGCTGGGCCCGCAACCATCGGCAAACAGAGCACAAACCTCGTGACGCGAGCCAGCAAGCTCGTCGCCCTCGTTTCCCCCTCTCTTCTCTTCGCTCACTTGTCGTATTTCCCTCCCATGGCGGCGAATAAGAACGACGAAGGTGCAGTAAGACCTGAAGAGGTCTATTTAGACGGGGGAGGGTAAAGGCGGTGACGGCTGGATCTGACAAACAAGAATGCAAAAAATGGGAGAGAGAAGGCGTTTTATACAGCAGGGTGTTGCTCGACGGAGGCCGTGGATTATCGCCAGAGGCGCGCCGACGCCGATGGAGTCGACTGGTGTCGTCGGATAGGCTTTTGGTCGTTGTCGGAGTACGCCGTGCTAGGAAAGACTTAGTTTCAGATTTAAACGAATCGTTTGAATTGAGGGATGAGAATTGGGAGATTAGAGGGTGTGATAAGAGGTGGGAATTGAAGGTAGGGGATTGAGTGGGATAATATAATTCTCTTGTTTGGATTAACATGGGAATAGGGATGGGATATGGCAATATGGGAGATATATATAAACTTTACGAATATACCCTTACTTAATATTTAAATTTCCTTATATAATTTTTGTAAGGGGGCAATTAAGTTTTTTTCTCTATTAAATGAATTCTCAACTTTAATACCTGCCCCCCTAGGTATTAGATTGGAGGGATAAAAAATCTCTATCACCCAATTCCCATCTCCTTATCCCATTTTCCAAACAAAGGAATATGGCTAATTGGGAATAATAATCTCATCCCCCCTCATATTCCCTCAATCCAAACGACCCCAAACTACTTTACTGCCCTGGCTACGCCCAAGTTAACTTTTACTACCATTTTAGTTATCGCATTTATGGAAGATATATGTGTGTACCAAAAAAAAATTCATTTGTTATTTTTGTTTAGGAAGAGAGCACAAAAGTTGTAGAAGTAAAAGCGTTAAACTAAGTGCAAAATGACAATAATTGAATTTGAAAATAATAGGTTTTTATTTTTATTGTGCTTTTTAACTATGATGTCACGTGGCATGATAGATGACTTATATTAAGTCGGTGAACGTGGCTGTTGCCTCTAAAATAACTTTTAATATATAGTATTAGATAAATTTAAATGCAGTAACTCTCCTGTGAGACGGGCCCAAAAATAAAATAGCCCAACAATAATAATTAGAATAATAATTTTAAAAATAGAATTAATTAGGAGAAAAAAAACCCACGTATAAAATATAAAGGAAGAGGGGGTGAAGAGAAACTGCAACCCAAAAAAATCGAAGAATCACGTAAAAAAAAAAAGAAAAATAAAAAGAAAGAGAAAGAGAGAATGAAGAAGATCGAAGATCGAAGAAGAATATAGAAGAGAGAATCAACGGAAAAAGGTACATTTAATATTCTGATTTTGTTGGTGTTTCTCCAAACTCCCAATCAAAACTCTTAAATCTGTGATTTAGGGTTTTTATCAACTAATTGTGATTCAAAAATCAATATACGTTTTAAACGTCCGATTGAGATTTACATCCAAACTACAATTTCACATATATCATTGATACCATTTGCAATTCGGAAAGACAATCCAAATAACTAGTTTATATTATAATTCATACATATTTATTTTTTATTGAATTAACCGTTTTTAATCGAAAACTTGAATATTTAGGTTAAAAACTTGAAGTCTTGGAATTGTATCTAATATAATCGGGGATTTAATGTTCAGCCAATGAACTTGAGGATTTATGTTGCAAAATTGATGTTTAAAGTTGAGAACTCACGTCTTTAATAGATAGTTTATATTAGTGCAGTTCATGGGACATTTAAGTTGAAAACTTATGAACTCAGGGATTTGTTCTTCTAGCAAAGAGATTTAAACTGTTTGTTTTTTTTATATAAACTATTGTTTTAAAGTTTAAATTTAAACCTAGTGGTTTTATCGTGAATTCGTGATGATTGCCACACATCACTTGCATTTTACTCCGAAGTCTATTAGCTCAATTGGTAGAGCATCGTTCAATTGTATTGAACGAGAAGTATGGGTTCGAATCCCATATAGACTTGCAAATTTGAGATAGAAGATGATCTGTTAAATCAGATGGGAGTGATAAGAAAAAAAGAATGCAATTGAGGAGAGACAAGGGTTAGTTGTACGTGGATGGAGAATGTGAGGAGTATGTTTTTTTTTTTTTTTTGTAAAAAAAAAAAATTTCATTAATGGACTTGTGTGTTATTGGGCCCGTCTCACAGGTGAGACCGCCTCACACAACAATTTGCCATTTACATATAATGTGATATAATGGGTGATGGGATAGTGGAATGAAAATGAAATAGTATAACGAGTGACGTAAAAGTGAAAAGAAAATGATAATATGATTAGTGAGTAGAAATAGATTATAATATAGTATGACGAATAAAAAGATTGAAAACAGAATAATAATGTATTATATCGTTTCTAATAATATTATAACAAAGATAAACCTAAATACTCCCTCTTATTTACATTGATCTTCCCCTTTGTTTTGCAATTTTTGACTAGCCATATTGGAAGTCACAGCTAGATAAAATGAAACACTGGTTTGCGTTAAAATCAAGTGATACTTATTAAGTGCACTGCAAAATAAAGTATGTGTTAATTTTTACACCAAGTGAACATTTCATTTGAACTAGATGTGCCTCCTCATATGGCTAGTCAAAAACTGCAACACAAAAGGGAATATCATTCTAAACAGGAGGGAGTATAAGATATATATGCATGATTAAAAGTCTAGATGTGTAACATGGTTGATATACTAGAAGTAGCACAAAAACTAACCATGGCCAATAGAGTGAGCTGAAGCTGGAATGTCTTCTAATATGATTTGGTCATCGTTTACGACACCTTCGACGTTGAACGCTTCTGAATTCATGCTTTTCTCTCTGGTTTTCATGGATACGTTTCCACAGAAAATTGTAAGCAATTAGGCTTCTTCCTTCTTTATAACAACATCACCTATCGGCGATCGAGCTGCATTTCTCCACCTATTAATTGTCCATATTGAAAAAGTATGGTGTCGCATTCATGATAATTGAGTGAATCCCTTTAAATGAAATACTAACGGAAGTTATATAAAAGGGCACGTCGTGCATATTTTAAAAGTACGGGGTACTAAGTGAACAAAGCCAAGGTATATGGGTACCGCATGCGAACCCCTTAAGTATAGGGATATCAAGTGACTTTTCCATTTTTATTATTATTTAAATAGATACAACTGTACATCTTTAATGTTGATAAGTTCTAGTAGGCGAAACCATGTGTTGTGGACAAGTTTAGTAATAAAATCTGAGTATGATTTGAGGGGTCCATATTTGAAATTGTGGTCTTCTGAACTTCTACCAATTCTAAAGCTATTTTGTATTTTGAACTATGTAACTAGGAATTAGATCCCTTAGAGTTTCCCCAATAACTCTACAAGGTAGGCTTCAAAAAAAAAAAAAAAAAAATTTAACTCTACAATGTAAAGTTGAGAAAATCTCAACCATCAAAATAAAATTAAGGGCTACAAATTAAGAGAGAGAAAAAAATCCCCCGATCACATTTATTCTACCCTCCCCATTACCCCATAGCCAACTACCATGCAATAGCCAAGGCCCCTTAACCATCCAATAAAATCTAAGGCTACAAATAGCCCAAATCCCACTGAATGATTGTTGGAGACGATTTAGGTCCAAATCTCATGTCACCGGAAAAAAGGGTGTACCGGAAATTCAACCCTACATCATTTTTCGCCAACCCTCTACTCATTCCCGCTTCTAATCTCAGTCCAATTGTGTAACAGCCCGACCAACCATACATTGCAACAAAACCCTATAAAATAGGAAGTCACCTTTGGGCCCGTAAATCCTCATTTAGGCTTAAAAGGTGAATGCCTTCTTATCATTATGATGGTAGGAGTCTATTATAAACTTATCATACGAGCTATAATTTTCCAATGTGGGACAAACCAATTTAATCTTAAAGAATATAACGTCCATGTTGCGGCTAAACCAATCCATATCAATAGTTACAAGCCGAAAAGCTCCCATATTAGACGGTGGTTTGAGCCCTACCCCAGCGCTCAGCACCCACCACGCGGTCACATGGTTGCTTTGACCCGATCAACCATACGACGCAGCAACATAACCCAATAAGATGGGAAGTCATCTTTGGACCCGTAAATCCTCCCTTGGAATTGAAAGGTGAAGGCCTTGTTGGTCATATGATGGTAGAATTCTATTACAAACATATCATAAGAGTCATGATTTTCCAATGTAGGACAAACCAATTTCTATAATTGTAGGGTGCTACAAATAGGGCTTAGTCGTGTGTTTGTAGGGTGTCTTCTGATTCCGGCAGCTCTGCCGCCGGATATCCGTTGCCAGAGTGCATTGTTTTCGAGGGTGTTGAGGGCTGGTACAAGGGTGGTTAATCAACACTTAGGCGGAGGAATGAGGTAGAGTCGCGTTGGTTGGGCAATGGGTCGAAACTTGGAAGGTAATATTCATTGGGTGGTTGGCTGGATGCAAGGAATAAAATTGTGATTGCTTTATGTTATAGTGTGGGTGTATGTATTGTGTATAATGGTGATGTGGAGTAACTATGATCATAGACGATTAAAAATTGAATGGTCGAGATTCAAACACTACCCTCTAGAGTTTATTAACAACTCTAGGAGATCGGGCCCCCGTAAGTAGACTTATAAAACGGGTTGGGAGGGCGGGTTTCCGGTTCGTGTAATTTTGGGTTCACGTAAAATACGGTCAGGTGTTATTCAGGTTCGGGTAAATACGGGTCATGTCAATACGGGTTTGGATCGGGTTACGGGTTGACCAACTGGTCAAAAATTCATGTTTGCGCCTTTTTTCGCCAGTAAATTTGAAAATATTATTTTATTCTGATTTTACAATTATTTTATATATTATATTAAAAATTTAATAATAACGATTTCATCATGTTTATGTCTTACTCCCTAAGATTCAAAAAGATTTTTCAGTTTTTGTTTACAGTTTTGAGGTGTCATGTTGGGAACTAATTTTTGACTAAATTAATCGTTCACTTGCTCTATCTCATAGTCAATATTTCATTTTGCATTGCAGTCTATCATCTCTACTTGATTTGAAGAGAAACAGATCTTTCATTTGATCTACAAATAGTCCCTAGCATGACAACTCAAAACTGCAAAAAGAAATATGAAAATCTCTTTGAATCGGAGTAGCATATTTTTAAAATGAAAAATATTATTAATGTTTTATTGATATTAATTTCTTTATGTTAATTTTATTATCCTAAAATATGTTTTACTAAATATGTTTGACCCAACTGGTTGACCCGCTCGGATCGGGTCTTGACCCTGAAATTCGGGTCATTCAGGATTTTGGGTGCTTTTAGGGTTCAGGTCAGAAAAATCCGGGATTTTTGGGTTTTTCATGGGTCAAGTGTTGGGCAATTTTTCAAATCGAGTCAGTTTTTTACAGGTCTACCCATAAGTCGTAACTACTACTCCAATTAATTTAGAATGGGAAAAAGTCAATGTTTCGCTTGTTGATTCGTCTTATTATTGAGATAGTTCATACTAAAATGCATCGACGCGGAATGCTTGTTAAATTGTTCGTTTTTCATTGAATCTGACACTGTTAGTGTAGAGAGGGTTAAGGCCAATAAGTAGAGATGAACAAACACTGCACGGATGTGAAACCCCAGCCCGTTTAGGAGTTGACCAATTAACGGACAGACAAGGAGCTAATCGTTTAGGATTGTTTCACTAACAATTCTAAACCGACCTATAGTTTTCGTGTAGTCACTGGTGGCATACTTCTGATGTATTAAAGTGTACAATTTACGTTTCCATCTAGCTCTAATAGAATCGTAATACACGCTATTTGGGAATCTCATAAACTCAATATAATCTCTAAATAACTTGCTTACAATAACCTTTGGGTAGACCCTATTTATACTATTACATGCCTTGACCCTTACGTAACCTATCACATAATATATTCTTAAAGACATAATATTATTCCTTAATCGGAATCATCAGGAATTCTCTGGAATATCCTCTTTTACCCCCCCTCAAACTCATGGTAATTTGACTAACAATGAGTTTGCCAAAACGATAAGGAAACAAAATAACTCCGTCGAGATCTTCAAATCTTCAAACTGGCAGGTTGATCGTCGTCGTCGCAAAACACCATTCTTTTCGAACCCACTCGAACGTTATCCAAAGAACACTCAAAAAGTCCCGTAAATCACCACGAATCCCCAATAATCAACTTCACCACTAAAACGCCAGATACAAGGGAACCATGAATCACCATGGTCTCACAAATCATGAAGCGACCATTATCAGCTTCATCTAAAAAGAACCAAAAATAAATATCATGCATAAACATGGTCTCAAAACGTGAAGTCGCCATATCAACTTCACCTGAAAATACCAAACATGACTGGTAGGGGCACTCCCCATTCCTTGATCGGCCTAAAATCATCACACAATACCTAAAATCTCAATAGAGTGTTCTCACCGAAAAATCAAATAATAACCGATTGAACGACGAGGCAACAATACCAACACAACTTCACTAATCCCACATACTCAACCAATGAGAACGCACCAATTACTCTTCAAAAATATCCGCAAAAAACAACGCCATAACTCGTCTATACTCACCGAAACACATAATAACGCATCAAAATCCCAAAAGCCACAAAATAATATATCATGCATGTCATGAGAACACATGACCAACCGTCCATGAATGCTTACCACAAATCATAAAGCAACACCAAAATCATGATCGAAGAAGGCGGCCAGTAGCAAAGACTTCGCAACATCGAACAGATAATCTTCGAATGACTGAAACTTTACGAACAATCATAAATATCAGCACGGTCTCGACGTCGTTTTTTTTTTTTTTTTTTTGGTTACAAGACGAGAGCACAAAGACTACGCAGAACCTATTACATCCTCCCAAGGAGGAACGAGATTTGCATTCTCGTCAAAATAGTGCAAGGTGCCTTCAACATCTTCAAGATCCACACTCAACGGCTGACTAGTTTTCCAAGTTTCCTGCGGAAGGATTTGTCTCGCTTTCGACGTCAAGTGATCAGCAACTAGATTCTACGACCGTGTTATGTGATAGACACGCACATGCATGGTCCCGGCGAGCTCCCTGCATTTCAAATACACGTTGCTCAATCTATTCAAGGGTTGGTTTACATCATTTATACCATGAACCACTACTTGATAATCAGAGTACAAATCCACATTAGTGTGCCCATTACGATCCAACCAACCAAGACCTTATAACAAACAATGGAGGGAGGACTTTATTCCAACACAAATAAAATTAAGCATAAGACTCTTAAAATAACAATAATACTCCTAAAATCGAATAATGAAACCCTAAAACATTATATCACGAACAATAAAATCTGTCGAACCACGAAATCCCGTCAAACTACGAAATCCTGCCGGCAGGCATTATAGATCTCATACCCACCGGCAGGCAGCGGAAGCACCTTTTAGAGTCCTCTAGGAAAGAGGCTCTGATACCATAATAGAATCGTAACACACGCTATTTGGGAATCTCATAAACTCAATATAATCTCTAAATAACTTGCTTACAATAACCTTTGGGTAGACCCTATTTATACTATTACATGCCTTGACCCTTACGTAACCTATCACATAATATATATTACTAAATACATAATATTCCTTAATCGAAATCATCCGAAATTCTCCGAAATATCCTCTATTAAGCTCAGCCTGCTCAAGTGGCAACTGAGAAGCTATGGACCTATGGTTGCAAACTTGCGATTAGACACGAGTCCGCACCAAAGGTGTCTTGCATAGTTGCATTCTACACTTCTATGTTCTATCAGTCTATCGTAGTCTCACAAACGTGTCAAATTGGCCCTTCTTCCTCTATGATTACTCCCGAAGTATTATTTATTTTTTTTTCTAAAATTTTTTAAAATTTAGTGTTAGAAAGAGACTACCGAAGTCAAGTTTTAAAAGTCATATCATGGCTCTCATCACCTTATCGAACACTGCTTGCTTTTCTCGTTCAAGCATTAGTGGACGATTGTCGATCTCTCATTGTCTTGAATTGTATATATAATCCATTTACTCCGTAGTATCAAAATGAAAACGGTCACCATAATTTGTACCAAACAAATTTTATTTTAAAGATATCTAGCCAAAGGAAATCAATAATTAATAAATGGAGGGACTATTAGAATTCCGAATTAGTATTCTACCTTAAAAAATATACTGGTAGTTAGTATTCTACCTATTCCACTAGCACTATCTTCCTTGCCTCCGTGGCATAAAAGTATAAAACATTGAAAATTGGAGTGGTGGACGACCTTAAGTGTCAATAGTCGTTCTTTTAATAAACCAATCCGAGCGGAATAGTTGTAGGGTTAGATTGTTGGAAATCGTTCCAGTAGGCATTTAGTGGTAGTTGGGTTAGATTGTCACTCCAGAACTAAGTGTGTCCCATTTATTTATCGTCGAGAGTGACATTTAGCTACGTACTGGGCACTGGGAAGGAAGCCGTGTGACAGAATCATGAATTTGTAATTGATTTTGATCTTTAACTTTTGCGTACTCCGTAAGAGCAAACACATGTATTTAACATTTAGAGTGTGTTTGGAAACAAAGATTTGATTTTCAAATTCAAATTTGACACAAATTCCATGTTTGGGAACCCAAGAATTTGAGAATTTGGATTTGTGTCAAATCCTTTAGAATTTGTATCAAATCCAATTAGACCAAAAACAAATAACACCTCAAGAGGTGTCATTTTGAAATCTCACCCTCCCCAAACATTTTATTTATATTTTGAATTCCACATTCTCAAAAGATGGAATTGAAATGATTACAAATTTTCAAATCCTTGTTTCCAAACGCTACCTTAAGGATTATGATCGGACAAGATCACATGGATATGCAAAATATGGGACTTGTATTTTCCAATTGGTTTTTTTTTTTGAAGTGTTTTTTTTTTCAATTGGTACTCGTATAGTCGTATTCGGTTCGGATGCATGACTAATAATCTTTGTGGAACTACCTTACAAGAACACCGTACTCCTAAGCTAGAAATCGAACATTGACCAAGCAGGAAATAGAAAACTTTTTTTTTTTTTTCACTAACGTTTAACGTTTTCTTGTATGTTCCATTTCCAATGGAGCCAAACACTAATCTTATACTATATATTAAAAGCTGTGTTAGAGGCAACGACCACGTTCACCGGCTTCAGTTAGGCCATCTAC
>JBBYHQ010314515.1:0-16645 GCA_038382645.1 Spergularia azorica | reverse complement strand
TGCAAACAGTCAAATCTCAAGGGTATTTTGTACAAATTTGCAAAACATTGGGTACCACGTGCAAATCGGCAAAATACAAGGGTACCACGTGAATTAGCCCTAAACTTTTTATGATACAGAATTTTGGGCTAATTGGTCCGACAGAAGTTAAATGCTGTTATTTGATGGGGTCAAATTATTGGATTTAGTTTGGGAGTAATGGTTAGTGCAAAATTCAGATTTTCAGATTCCGCCTTTAATATATGTAGAGTTAGATAAATCGTCGGTATTTCATCGGTTTTATGTTAGTATAAAAGTCGTAAAGAGAGCGAGTTTAATCCTTCTCGATATTAGTGATTTACATGTTTATAGTCTTAAGAGACTCCGGGTGGATATGTATTTAATAATCACTTATATTTTTGTTTTGAAACAAGATTCACTTAAATCTTACATCAAATGCAGTTTGATAAATAGTAGCTACATAAACCTAAAATAATTGTTGAATATCAAAATGGTGGTTTGTACAACTAGTTAAACACTCGTTGTTGATAAATCGAGTAATTCTACAGTGAGACTATCTCATCGTATGAGACCAATTAGATAACCGATGTTATTTTGTAGGATTTTATCAATGTTTGTACAACGGCCGAAACAAAGAGATGTTTTCATGAGTAGACTCGGACCTAACAACTATCCAACTCTTTTTCTAATGTAGATCCTTTATTACGATACTTATAGTTGTCACCACTTTACGGTTTCTCATTATAGGCCTTATAAAATTCATTTTAACGCTAAAAAATTACTCGCAGTAGATTAGTAAAATCTTTTAACTGTGGGACTTGCACGTAGTGTACTTGTTAACACATACTTTTACACGAGTAGATGTCATCAAAGATAAATACACTTGTTTCTCATTCTAGATATAGTTTTCTCTCAAGCTCATATATAATTCAGAAAAAAAGTCTCCCAAGGACCGGACCAACACACATCCCGAGGGCCTTAGACACGGCTATAGACAAGAGCAATGAGGATCCTCTGTCGCATTTTGTGTCCCACCGTAAAATGAATTATAACACGAATTTCCAACCTTGTGATTGGAGGGGTACATGGAGTGGAACACAAAATGGGACATCTAATCTTCATTGGAGCAAGAGGGGATTTGACAATTTTTCAAAAAAATTATAAAAACAAAAAGTAAAAAAAAAATTACCAGTGTACCGTACTTGTCAGGGTCTCGGGGATAAGTGATAAACTGATAACATGATAAAGCAAAAAAAAACAAGATGAAGCAAATTGCAGCAGTCATCATGAAGATTGAAGATGACCATTAATATTGACCACCCCATGGATTTTGGACTCACACTAACATTAAAGTAGCGTTTTTCATACGACAACACTAGTCACCCTTCTCCATGAGAGCTCTACTACACAACTCCTCATCATCTTCCATGGCGACTTCAGCTCTATCACCACCACACAATCTCTCTCCTCACCGCCACCACTCCTCGAACTTCTCCCTCCCAAACCCACCTCCCGATGAACCCCCATTATCCCTCAAAACCCCTTCAATACGCACCCGCTTGAGCCAACTCTGCCGAGACGGGCAACCCCATGTTGCACGCCAGGTGTTCGACGTATTGCCTACCCGAAGTACTGTGCTTTGGAACACTATAATCATTGGGTTTATTTGTAATAATCTCCCATTTGATGCCCTCTTGTTCTATGCCAAAATGCGGTCCACACCTTCCACTAAATGTGACTCGTATACTTACTCCTCTGCGCTTAAGGCGTGTGCCGATACCCGGCTTTTACTGGTTGGAAAGGCTGTGCATTGTCATGTTTTGAGGTCTGGGATTAATGCTAGTAGGATTGTGTATAACTCTTTGTTGAATATGTACTCTACTTGCTTGCCATGTAATGTTGGTGTGTCGCGGTTTCGTGAGGTTGATGTTGTTAGTAGAGTGTTTAGTAGTATGAAGAAGAAGGATGCTGTTGCTTGGAATACTGTGATTTCTTGGTTAGTGAAGAATGAGCGGTTTAGTGAGGCTGTTTGGCATTTTAGGTTGATGCTTAGGATGGGGATTAAGCCGACTCCTGTTAGTTTTGTCAATGTGTTTCCTGCTGTTTCGGGGGTTGGAGATTACGAGCTTGCTAATGTTTTGTTAGGGATGCTTGTGAAGCTTGGTTCTGATTTTTGTGATGATTTGTTTGTTGTTAGCTCAGCGATAGTTATGTATTCCCAAATGGGTCTTGTGGATTTAGCTAGGCGAGTTTTTGATGGGTGCTTGAACAAGAATGTCGAGGTTTGGAATAGTATGATTGGTGGTTATATGCAGAATAATTGTTATATGGAAGCGTTTTATCTCTTTGTCGAAGCTCTTGCTTTGGAAAGTATGTCACTTGATGATGTGAGTTACATTTCGGTCCTAACCACTGTCTCGCAGCTGCAGCAGGTGTTTTTGAGTCAGCAGATGCATGCTCTTGTGATTAAAAACTGGACAACTTTGTCTGTTAGCGTACATAATGCTGTTATTGTTATGTATTCAAGATGTAATCTTGTTCAGGAAGCCTTTAAGGTTTTTGATAAGATGGTTGAAAGAGATGTTGTGTCATGGAATACAATGATCACTGCTTTTGTGCAGAATGGGTTGGATGAAGAAGGATTGATGCTTGTTTATGAGATGCAGAGGCAAGGGTTTACTATTGATGCAATAACAATTAGTGCGATTCTTTCAACAGCATCAAATCTCAGAAATGAGGGGATGGGGAAGCAAACTCATGCATATCTTATAAGGCATGGTATCGCATTCGAGGGTATGGACAGTTATTTAATAGATATGTATAGTAAAACTGGTTGTATAAAGAAAGCACATTTAGTCTTTGAAAAGGCAGATAACCTGAGTAGAGATCAAGCAACATGGAATTCCATAATTTCTGGTAATGCTCAAAATGGACTCATTCAAGAAGTGTTTGAAGTATTTCGTAGAATGGTTGAGATGAACATGGTTCCGAATGCTGTTACCATAACTTCTGTTCTCCCAGCTTGCAGTCAAATAGGGAGTATAGTGCTGGGTAAGCAGCTACATGGCTTTTCTATCCGCCACTCAGTTGAGCAGAATGTTTTTGTTGGCACTGCTTTAGTAGACATGTATACTAAACTTGGAGCCCTTGCTTCTGGTGAGAATGTATTCTCCAGAATGGCGTCAAAGACTGCTATTACATACACTAGCATGATTATGGGTTACGGTCAACATGGAATGGGTGTTGAGGCTCTCTCTTTGTTTGGTGAAATGCAGCATTCAGGTTTAGAACCTGATGCTGTCACTTTTATCGCGGTCTTATCCGCTTGTAGCTATGCTGGATTGGTTGATGAAGGTCTTCAAGTTTTGAAGTCGATGGAGGAAAAATATGGAATCAAACCTTTGGTTGAGCACTATGCTTGTGTGGTGGACATGTTGGGAAAGGGTGGAAGGTTAATGGAGGCCTTTGAGTTGGCTGAAACATTAGGTGAAGAAGGTGCTGCAATCCAAGCTTGGGGATCACTTCTTGCAGCCTGCAAAACTCATAGACAATATGACTTGGCAAAGATGGTAGCCAATAAGTTACTTGATATGGAGTCGAGCAGTGGTAGCAGTGGTTACCGGGTTCTGCTATCAAATGTGTATGCAGATGAAGGAAAGTGGGAGCTAGCTGACAAAGTTAGAAAGGAAATGCTGGAGAAGGGACTGATGAAGGAGCTTGGCTGTAGTTGGATTGAGATTTCTGATCGTGTAAATTATTTTGTATCCAAAGATCAGAAGCATCTAGAATCTGAAGATATATATAAGATGCTGGCGAAATTGGCTGTTGACATGGAGCATACTAGTAGTAATCCTAGTGATTCACAGACGGACCAGGTAACTGATGTCGATTGCAGATGAGTATAATCAGTACAAAATAACTTCTTGGTTCAAGGCTTCAAGCTAAGCTGGTTTGTGGAGGAACAATAATACTGCATTCGGCAAAATCTTCCCCCAGTATGTCTCATTGCTTCAGAGACTTAGTCTGAAATAGGAGGTGGAGAAGGGGATGTGAAACGATATCGAGTGATGAGTTGAGGACTTTTGGCATTCTTCCTTTGTGATTGGTCCCATATTCGATTATTCTCCTATGGATCGACAATTGAAGAAAGGTTTATAGAGCTGAAAGTTCTTGAGATACCAAGAGTACTGCTGGCTCAATTAAGTGGACTTTCAGAGGTATGTCACACCATATCAGTAAAACTTTGTTTCTTTGATTTTCTAAGTTTTTACTTTAGCTGCTCTGCTTCCATTCTTTGAATTCAGTATTTCCTTTCATCCTATGAGATAGTATAGATTCCGAATCTTAATGTTATCTTAGAATAGCTCTTCATTTCACGAGGATATTGGTTCATAAGTTTTACTGATCGAAGAGGAGCCATATTATCCACCAATCATGGATATGTCAATATGTTTGTATGCCTAGGCCATCTAGCAAGCTGTTAGGTGGAGCCGGTTTAAAGTCTACAACTTCTTGTAATGAAAATGGAAATAACCATTTGAACTTCAAAAGTGCAGTATTTAGCTCAATAGCAATTTACATTTGATGTTCAGATGAAATACCTTACAAAATAATAGAAATATCTCTTGGAAGGTCTAATACAATGAGGCAAATCATGCAAGACTAGCTATTACAAATCTCTTTTCAAATGTGATTATGAAAAGTATTTTTTCATTTCTTATTTTTTTTTTTAATAAATTTTTTTGAAGGAATGTGATTAAGAAAAGTTGAAACATGTCCACATAGCAGTTTGAGGAATACCAAGAGGTCAAACTTGTCCATTAGAAATTAAATCCCTTATCTTATGTATCTTTATGGAAGCAATAAAAAAAATAATAACATATGGTGAGGAATAGAGATGATTTTAGGGCTATACGAAGGAGGGGAGAGTTTTTGTAAGAAAGGAGCAGGTGAGAGTTTTGGAAGTAATCTTTTGTTGTTGTTGTTTAGGAAGGATGCGAGAGAAAGTAGGAGAACAGATAAAGTTTAGAAGTCAATGAGGTATGGTAGGGGCCTTGCTAATTGTACTTTCTCTACCGAAGTTGTTTAAGCTTGTGAATGATCTATTTTTTCTTCCTCGAATGATACAGGCTTCTGAAATGTTACAGCTTGTTAGGTTTTTTGAGACTGAGAGTATGGAGTTATTCTGTAGTGACTGTAAGAGCCAAATCACAGTATCACACCTCCATTGTTTTCAGTTTCATCAACTTTATTTAGTTAAGAGCTGTAAGAAATTCAAAACTGATTGACCTGTTAACTTTTGACTTCGATTGCAGAAGTCAGTCGAGTTATTTCTTTCTTGAAAGAGCTAATTGCATACTTGATATGATTCGAATCTTAAAGGGGTTTAGTTGGGTTAAAAAGAGCTGAAGGCTAGCAAAAAGTTTCATCAATGGTTTTAAGAAGGATTAGAACTATAATAGAGCCTTTATGAGTGGCAAAGTGGGGTTTTTTTTTTATGAAGGAAGCGAGGTTTTTAATGGACAACTAGTGTTTTGTTAGTCGGAAGCACTGAGCACTGTGTTTTAGAAATTTAGGGATAATATTCAAGTGTGTTAAGCCCATTTGAAGTGTTATGTCAAAGCTGTTTCAAAGTAAGTTTCAGTAACCTCCCAATTTCCTTCTCCATTTAAGGTGTCGAGTACACGCCTGACATTGGGAAGAGATAGAGCAAAGTGTTCATGTAACAGAGGAAAAAGGTCTCTAAGCTGGATGTCCAAATTATTCAAGAACGCCTAACTTTCTCACATGTGGCTTATTTGAGAATGTACTCAGAGTCAGAGATGACTTATTTGAGGAATACGCTGAAGTGAAGAAAGTGAGCCTGATGTGGATGCATGGTTTTGTTAACTAAGTAACACAATTGAGATTTCATCTTTACGAGATCTTGTAAAATGTGGGCGAAATTTGAATACTGCTTATAATAATGCACACCATAAGTACTTGCTCTCTGTAATTCCATCCTTTGTCGTGCCATGTTGGTTGAGGATCTCTCACATTCTTGCATTTCAGTCATAAATGAGCCTTTAACTATTTTGCTGGGAGGGATCTGTGAAAATTGATAATGGTATGAATATGTCGTCCGATCAATAGCCAGCTAAAAGTTTTCTTGTTATAATGAGCGTTTTCTAGAAGTCGGAAGTCACGAGTATGTGTGGTTTATAGGATCAATATTATTACAGGTTGTCAATCCAAAGTTTATATAGATAAATTTCTTTTGATATATCCTTGAGATGTGAAAATTGGAGAAACTGAGAGTTGAGAGGGAATTTAGGGGTTAAGAAGGCCTGCACTTGAATTTTGTTGCTCTGTCATTTGTTTGTGTTCAAGAGCTGAAGATTCCTTCTTGTGGTTTATGGTTTTGCCTCTGGAGATGAATGTAAGTATGTAACCCCTCAGAATTAGGATACTCCTGCTTATTCTTTAGAGGTCATATGCTCTGTACTCATGTAAATGTTGATGTGTGCTTTCTCTGTCTTCTTGCTCGACGGAAACATAACTAGCTTCTCATTTATAAATTTATTTTTATCATCAAATCCTTATTTCTATACTGATATTTGAGGTGGGCTGTTGAACAAATAATTTCCCAGGACCAAAACCAAAAAAAAATGTTACTTCGACTCTTCATTTTACCTCACGTACCCGTGTCGGACACTCGACACTCGGATATGGGTATGAAACTTGGATCCTTCATTTTAGGCCAAAAACAAGCAGTTTTTTTCATAAACAAGCCGGGTCCGACACTTGGATCCGTACCCGTACCCGAGTCTGAGTAACATGCCCTTAAATTGATATATGATAAGCGGAGCCTTGCTGCCCTCTGTGGTCTCATCCGCATCGGATGGAGACTGTACCTGATTATGCAAACCAAAAAAATGATATCAAAGTGAAATAGGAAGCTTGTTAATTTGTAATCTAAAGTTAATTTCTGTATTTCCACTTACATATCTCCTTCGCCTCTTCTCTCTTCCACAGCTCTCATGTTCTGCCACATAATATTTGTTGCTTCAAAATTTCATACCTCACCCCCCTCCCCTTTTTACTTGTGACTTGTGATAGATAATTATATGAAAAGCCAGCACTCCGGAGTAATTCGAGATCAGTGATGGAAATCTTCTACTGTATATTTGATGAATATTCAACTCATAATACATGATTTATCTAATGTGTATAATCCGAGTGAAAGATTGACCTGGAGCTGGTATTCTTTTCTTTTACTTTGTCTTAACGACATTTCTGCTGTTGTTTTAATTGTTAGTGAAAGACCTAAAAAATTCTGGCCTTGGTGCACAGATGGAGCATTCAAGTTCTTCACAATGTTTGACTTCAGAGTGATTCAGTAAAATCGAGGTCCGTTGTCGAAACACTTAACGGGTTTATTTGTGTGCTAGCTCCTTATTGGTATAATAGAATCAGAATCTAGCATAACTTTGTTCTCCTCTACTACTTTGAGGCAAATGTCTTATTTTTCTTTGTGACTCAGGTGTAGGAAGTTACCTAGTGGAGGTGAAGCAGAATTAATTGTCCATGTACCAGGCCTCCTCTAACATTTCTGTTGATAGTATCTAAAACTGTCGCAAAGAAAAAGACAATCCTCTATATCATCTGTCAGCTGATTAGACAAGGACAATGATGGATTTATGTGTATGTAAACTAAGCATTGGTAAGTGTTCATGTCTGTGGTCATCAATCCATTTTCGCTTTACTGCATTTGAGTTTTATTTGGTCAAGTTATCAAGATTGTTTTCAAAATATTTTGAAATGACATACTCTGTATGTGTTTGCTACTTGAGATTCATTATCTTGGAAATTCACATGAGATATTTCTTATTACCTTGAGTAAAAGAGGCTACAATGGTCAAGCGAAGTTTATGTTTACGTAACTTTCAGAGGACAGCCTGCGCCTCTATCCTTTCTTATATTACCATCTCTCTTGTACTCCATACAGAAACAGGTGTCTTCTATCCCACAAGTCTAATCTCATATACAAAAAAATGTTATGCACTTCTACAGAGAAAGTAAGAAGAGATCAGACTGAAACCTCAACCAAAAAGAAGAGAACAGAGTGAAGAGTAAAATAGCACACTTAGATCATGTCGCCTCCGGCAAATTGGCCAAGGTATATTTTTTATTGACACTACTCTCTCCCTCCATCTTTTTTTCTTAATTGATGTAACCACCAACCTTTACTGGTCTATCCATTTTCTACTTAGCACCATCACTCCTGTCAAACCAAATCATACTATTCCTAAAGCTGTTGCGGTGTTGCCTAACGTTCCTTATGATTGCTTCGTATTCCTTGCTTTTCATCGATTGTAATTTGGTCTATTAGTAACACATTGCCAACTTTACAACACTGTGCATTTATTTTCAAGCTCGGTTATAACGTTGTCGTCTGATGATGAATTATGCAACTCCGTCACAAGTAGAAATTCCTAACTTCACTTTTGAAGTTAACAGTTACTGTTGATGGCTGATTTTTATTTTAGTTTTGATTAGTGAATTAAGCTGGCTGACTGTCTATTAGCTATGGAATTCTGCTTCATGAAATTGTAGTTATGTTGTTAAAACACACATTTCTTCATTTATGAAATATGGTCAAAAGCTACCATTGCCACTGAGTACTGACACTGCTCTGTCCAAAAAAAGAAACCAAAAGCTCATTGCTACTGCGATGCAAACCAGAATACTCTGTTGTCAGGTGGGGAAAATCACCTTTGCTCTTTCATTCTGATTGATTTATCCGAAGAAGCATAGCTTTTGGCGTAGTCTGCAGTCTGCGCAGTATGCATATACATAATTTAAAGATAAAGCGGCCTGTCTAAGATAAATTCCAGTATTTGTTTCTCTACCTGTTTACATAAGGATTCAGATATTTCGACATTCACCAGTTGATCACTCATAGGCATGCAGGTAGATAAAATGGCGGAGAATGCACGAGGTATTGTCTTGAGTCTTGACTTGTATTTATGCATCTTCTCAGGGGCTTGATGCTATTGGTGCAATGGGTCATGCTGTTGCTATAGCGAATGAAACGGCTAATATAGCCCAAGAAAAATAAGTAGGGCTCTGACTTGGGATTGGACAACTTCAGAGGGGATCTTGGCAAGGATGGATGGGATCATCTTTGAGAAATTGGAGGAAGCTTTATGTGGAAGTCCTATGATTAATATACCGATGGATTATTTAAGTTCTCCTCAAGTATTTTGTGTATCGGATGACGATTTTGTGAATTGTTACTACTTGATAGTCATGCCAACTCATTCTCTCTGATTGGTGATACTGATACAGTATTCAGAGTCCTCATTTGGCGACTCACAGTAGGTTTGTTCTACTGGTTTTATTCAGTTGTAGGTGTGTCAACTTTTGATTTTGGTCTTCTAGTAAAGATTTGGACATGTATGTACTGATGTACAGGAATGCAACAAATACACTGGTTTTTGAGTTGAGGTGTGGGGAGAGGAAGTGCACATACAAGTAATGAGAGAGTGACAGTCGTGACGATGCTCATGAGAGAGAGAGAAAGAGAGGAAGAGGAAGAGTAAGAGAGGGGTAAAGGAAGAAACACATCAGAAAATGGGTGGAAAATAGATAAGAAGTTATGTGCTCCAGAGTCCAGCCAAAGCCAATGCCGGAAACTGGTAAAAAACAACGAAAAATATCATACGGAGTATACATTTTAGTAGGTAATGTTGGATATTGGTAAAAAAACAACGAAAAATATCATACGGAATTCGTTGTGCAAGGGGATATTGGTAAAAAAAAAAAAACGAAAAATATCATACGGAGTATACGTTTTACTCGGTAATGTTGGACAAACGTATACTCACATTCGTTAAAGATCCATACTTTTCATTCGCACGGGGCTTCAAATAGCCAAAAATAGCCTTGAGCAGAAAACCAACCTCTCATTCGGGTTGAGGTTTGGTTGTGTTCTCATATCTATTTCCAAGTATCGTGTTGTTGTCCCCATCAGTTTTGGGATTGGCATGTCACACACACGTAAAAGACAAGATGAATGAAAGGATAAAACTCATAAAAGCTAGTCTAAGCAACCAAAACCCCATATCCATGTCTTCCTCTTTAATTTCATGAGTTTTATCAAAGCATTTCTCAGATAATCTGATGCCTGTGATTTTGTCATCTTCTCTCAAATCCTATCAAAATCACCACATATTTCCTCCCAACTCAGTTACCCACAAACAATGCAAGAAAAAACACACTCTTCATGTTTATCCACCCAAAAACTCTGTTTCTTCCTCTGTTTTCTCCTCTCCAACAAACTCCCAGGACCTCAATGCTGCACTTTCTTCGATTCGACACGTAAAAACTAACCCTGCTCAAATGTATGAGAGTGTTGGTTTTCTGATACAATCATGTGGGCAGCAAAGAAATGTTGAATTTGGTAGAAAAGTTCATGAAATTGTGTCTACACACTTCACTGATGATGTTGTTCTTAACACCCGTCTTATAACAATGTACTCTATGTGTGGCTCTCCTTCGGATTCTCGTATTGTTTTCGATCAGTTGAAATTGAACAAGAGCTTGTTTTTGTGGAACGTAATGATTAGTGCTTACACAAAAAATGAGCTGTACTATGATGCTATACTTATGTTCTGTGAGCTGCTTTTCGAGACCGAGTTGAAGCCTGATAACTTTACTCTACCTTGTGTGATAAAGTCTTGTTCTTTTGTTTCGAATGTCGGTCTTGGAGAGGCTGTTCATGGGTTAGCAGTGAAGTTAGGGTTGGTTTTTGATGTTTTTGTGGGCAATGCATTGGTTATGATGTATGGGAGATTTGAGTCAGTGAGATGTGCTGTTAAGGTGTTTAAGAAATTGCCTAATAGGAATATAGTCTCTTGGAATTCGATGATTCGTGTGTGTTCCGAAAATGGGGTTTATGAGGAGAGTATTGATTTGTTTGTGCAGATGCTTGAGGATGAAGACTGCTTGGTTCCGGATGTGGCAACAGTGGTTACATTGTTACCTATATGTGCTGGGGGAAGGGATGTTGCAATGGGAATGGTGATTCATGGTTTTGCAGTAAAGTTGGGGCTTACTAATGACGTTACAGTGAATAATGCACTAATGGACATGTATGCCAAATGCGAGTGCTCATTGTCTGCTCGACTTTTGTTTGAGAGGAACGAGAATAAAAACATCGTCTCCTGGAACTCTATAATATGGAATTATTCAAGGGAGCGTGATGATTTAACAACATTCGATCTTTTGAGGAAAATGCAGATGGAGGAGGGTGAATTAAAGTCAAATGAAGTTACAATTTTGAATGTGTTGCCGGTTTTCAGCAAGAAATCACAGCTGTTGAGGTTAAAGGAGCTTCATGGTCACTCAATAAGACATGGATTCATTTGTGGTGAGTTTGTAGCTAATGCTTTTATTGCAGCCTATGCGAAATGTGAGTCTTTAACTTCGGCTTACTCTATCTTTTGCGGAATGGAGAGCAAGAACTTAAACTCTTGGAATGCTGTAATTGATGGCCATGTACAATATGGAGATCCAAGAAAAGCAATTAACTTGTACATGAAAATGATATCTTTAGGCTTACATCCGGATTTGTTTTGCGTAAATAGTCTACTTTTAGCTTGTTCTGAACTGAGATTGTTTTCATCTGGCAAGGAAATACATGGCTTTGTGACTCGAAATGGAATGGACAAAGACTCATTCATTAGTGTTTCACTGATTTCATTTTACTTTCGGTCTGATAACTCGCAGTCTGCTAGGGCTATATTTGACAGAATAGAGAACAAATACTTAGTGTCCTGGAATGCAATGATATCAGGGTATTCCCAACAGAAGGGAAGTCCTGTTGAAGCTCTGGATGTCTTTAGTAATATGGTTGGGAAAGAATTTCAGCCGAATGAGATCACTGTAACGAGTTTGCTTGCAGCTGTTTCGCAGCTGTCATGCTTGCGGCAGGGGAAGGAAATCCATGGTTTTATATTAAAGGCCTGTCTAACAAGAGATATGTTTGTTTGCAGTTCCATAATAGACATGTACGCAAAATGTGGATGCCTAGAACTGTCCCGGAAGTTTTTTGATAGCCTAACTGAGAGGGATCTGGCATCATGGACTGTCATGATTTCAGGATATGGCTACCATGGACACGGAATTGAGGCCTTGCAGCTGTTTGAACAGCTTCAGAGATCCGGATTGCAGCCTGATTACTTTACATTTATCGGGTTACTGGCATCGTGCAGCCACGCTGGCCTCGTTGAAGAGGGTCTAACTCATTTCAACAATATGCGTACTTTATATGGGGTAGAGCCCAAGTTGGAGCATTATGCTTGTGTAGTGGACATGCTAGCCCGTGCTGGACGACTACAGGAGGCATTACAGCTTGTTGAGAGCATGCCAATGGAAGCCGACTCTAAGATATGGAGTTGTTTAGTTAGTTCTTGTAGAATTCATGGTGATCTGAAATTAGGAAGAGTAGCTGCCAAGAAATTATTAGAACTAGATCCAAACAGGCCTGAAAATTATGTATTAGTATCAAATTTGCTAGCTCAATCAGGTAAGTGGGACGATGTGAGAAATCTGAGGGCGAAAATGAGGGAAAAAGGTCTTCAGAAAGATGCTGGGTGTAGTTGGCTGGAAGTGGGAGGGAAGATCTATAACTTCATTGCTGGTGATCATATGCTTAGTGTTTCAGAAGAAATTCAACAAACGTGGCTCGAATTAGAGAAGAAGATCAGAATTCTTGGCTACATCCCTGACACTAGTTCAGTCCTTCATGACTTAGCAGAAGAGGAAAAGATAAACATACTCAGGTCTCATAGTGAGAAGCTAGCTATATCTTACGGTTTGTTAAAAACCCGTAAAGGTACAACATTGAGGGTTTGCAAGAATCTGCGCATCTGCAGTGACTGTCACGATGCGATTAAGTTATTATCTCGAGTTGTTGAGAGGGAGATTGTTGTAAGAGACAACAAGCGGTTCCACCATTTTAAGAATGGATCTTGTTCTTGCAGAGATTATTGGTAAAATGTACAAGGAAGCCTAGCAAAATTGATGCCAAGTCATGAATTCACCTTTGTGACAGTTGAAGGGTAATGCTTGATCTTGCCTGTTAACCATGGATGACACTGAAGATTTAGGTGTCGAACTTTTCCATGTCCTGTGCATAGACCAACGCATATGTTAGACTATCTGCACTAAGCATAGAAGACAGCTAGACATCTTGTACTAAGCTGATTATTAAGTTTGTAAGTGTTGCTGCAGAAGCGTACAGGAAAAGATATCACAGGATACAGTGTCTGAAAGTAAATTTGGGAATCTTGAGTTCGATATTTCACCAGGATACAAAATGACAGTCCGTGGATACCTTGAAGTTCTCTGAAGCTGATAACATCTGGTAAGAAATTGATTTGTAACAGTCCTTTACATTCTTTGGCTTTGAGTTTGGAGAATCCATGTATGATATGCCTTTTGATGTTGCATTCAGGTTCTCGATAAATAATTATACAAACATGAAAAAACCATGTACGCATTTTTGAGCTCTTAAACATGGTTGTCGTCTATACTTCGGAAAGAAATTCTGTCACCATATGGTGCAAAACTGAGCTCTTCAACACATCAGTGCCAGTGTCAAAACGCGCCATTTGTGATTGTTGCCGGTTAAATGGGAGGAAACAGTTTATCAGAGGATATGAGATCATGAGACCGAAATGTGAGATCATGAGATGGGGAATGTGCATATATAATGCACGCCTAATACAGGGTTGCAACTGATTATGTACTCATATACATCCTCCATGTAATAACACTATGAACTTAACCCAAAAGCTGCGCTGATGGTTGATGCCCAGTCAATGATTTCATACCTTACAAAAGAGTGTGCTTTTTTTTTTTTAAAGGATTTATATGAGTCAACATTCACGAAACTTACATGTCCTAATGTCCTATCTTTCCATCTCAATTTTAATCAAATTCAATTAATATTTTATCTTATCTTATACTAGTATCCAGTCAGAAGTAAATATATGTCAGAAGGTCAGAAGTAATATAGGCCGTTAGATCGCTTCATCTGGACGGCTGAGGTCGCGCGCGAGTTTTTGAGGGTGAGTGTAATTTGGACAATTTTCAGGCGAGGGAGGGGGGTCGAGTTGGACAAAAAATTTCAGATTCATTCCTAATCTCAACTTTCTCTCTCTTACTGTTCTACTCTCCCCCTCTCTCTCATTTCAAATAAAAAAAAATCAGTTCTCAAACCTTCTACGCAAATCAAATCACACAAATTTGATCAATTTCGAACAAATCTAACCTGAAAATTCGAATATGAGCTGCAAATTCCAATTAAAATCACACGAATTTCATCCATTAGATCATATGAAATTCATTGATTTCCCCAAATCGTTTCAATTTGAATCTGGGGTTCGATTTCCCCCAAATCGTTTGAACTCGTTTCGATCGAAAAATCATCAAATCAATTTCCCCCAAATCGTTCGAAAATCATCAAATCGATTTCCCCCAAAATCATTCAATCGATTTCCCCCAAATTATTCAATCGATTGCACAAAAAAATCGTGGGATTAGGGTTTCAAAATCGAGTTTGGGGTTAAAAATCGTAGAGGAATTTCCTTAGTTTGCCATGGAATCAGGTACCTTTCTTCTTCCTTTTTTTTTTTTCTTTTTATACACAAATAGGATCAATGATATACTGAAAATCCAATTTAATTAGCCTTTAATTCTTTTCTTATCAATTAATTTGCTTAGTTTATCTTGGATCAGTTATGTTGCTTTGATTTTGCTTTGATAAATTTCGATTATATTTTTTGATAGAATGATTGCTTTCAAGCATTTGAATTTACATAATTTGTTAAAGTGAAATTTACGTCTTTCTTGGATCTTGTGTTCGAAGTTAGTAGTGTTATGCACTTTAGTTAGTAGAGTTATCTGTTTTAGCTAGTGGAATTAAGGGGACTTATAGATTTTGCATTGTAGAGTTAGTAGAGTTACGAATTTATTGGCGTTTCTATAGTGATTAGAGTCATCAAAGTTATTGTAGTTAGGCATTGGCAATACTATAGTTACTAGAGTTATCAAGGTTATTGAAGTTAGGGATTATAATTATTAGTCATCAAAGTTATTGGAGTTAGGCATTGGCGGTACTATAGTTACTAGAGTTATCAAAGTTATTGGAGTTTCATATCGATAGTTATTGGAGTTTCTTATCTATAGTTATTGGAGTTTCGTTTCTATAGTTACTGGAGTTATTAAAGTTATGTTATGTTAAGAGTTATTAGAGTTACGGGTATATCTAGTAGAGTTATGTTAAGAGTTATTAGAGTTAGATAAGTTATTAGAGTTACGGGTATATCTAGTAGAGTTATGTTAAGAGTTATTAGAGTTAGAGGAGTTATCAGAGTTACGGGTATATCTACTAGAGTTGTGTTAATAGTCATTAGAGTTAGAGGAGTTAAGTTGGAGTTACGGGTATATCTAGTACAGTTATGTTAAAGAGTTATTAGAGTTACATGAGTTATCAGAGTTAGGGGTTAGGGGTATATCTAGTAGAGTTGTGTTAATAGTTATTAGGGTTAGAGGAGTTATTAGAGTTACGGGTATATCTAGTAGAGTAATTAGAGTTATAAGAGTTATTAGAATTACTGGCGTATATTAGTATTTTTGATAAATATTTTCTCTAGCCTCGAGGGCCGGAAAATCTAGGTGAGATATACAATTATTATTTCAACGTTTTGACTTTTGATGGGTTGCTTTTTTTTTATGTGAATGATTGATAATGATTAGGCACAATTACCAAGGCTGATACTTTGACAGTAGAAGAGGATAATGACAGAGAGATCTTGTTAAATTTGAAGGCTGGAAGAAACAGAACAAAGTGAACAGAGGGAAATATGTGCACAGTGGAATGTACTCAGCACAAACCCTTGCACTTGGTCTGGGATTGCCTGTGATCCTGACATGCGTCGCGTTGCCGGGATTGATCTTTCTAGTAGTACCTTATGGGGAGATATCAGGGAATTTCTCTGGATTGACAGAACTTAGTCATGTTGATTTGTCTAGTAATACATTGAGTGTGGTTCCTGCTGATTTGAGTGGTTGTGTGAACCTTAAGTTTCTGAATTTGTCACATAATACTATTGGCGGGGAGTTGAATTTAACTGGGTTGAAAAGTTTGGAGGTGTTGGATTTGTCCCTTAATAAAATTGGAGGCGAAATTAGGTCTAGTTTCCCAGCAATTTGCAGCAATTTGAGGGTCTTGAACATTTCTAGCAACAATTTTACTGGGTCTGTTGATGGGTGCCCTAATTTGGAGTATGGGTGCACACATGCCTCTTACCAGGTTAGTAATACAAACAGAAGTGACAAGGCTCTCAGCAGTAGCATATTCAACAGCAACATTGAGAGTGTGGCATCACATTTTGTGGATCATTACAATTTTTTTGTTACCTCTTATATTCTGGTTTTAGTCTACTAGCTCAACTGGGAAGAGCACCGTGCGACGCGCGGGTGATGTAGGTTCGAGTCCTACGTAGACTGTGAAATAAGTAAAAATATAACCGAACTCCCCACATACGTGTAAGGCTAACTATAATTAAGCAATTGCTACAAGTTCCCTGGAATC
>JBBYHQ010314506.1:0-16647 GCA_038382645.1 Spergularia azorica | reverse complement strand
TCCTCTTACAAATCCATTGTGTTTGTGTACTTTTTAACTTGAGCATTAGACGCAAGCAAACAGTAACTTAATGATTGGACCTGTTACGAAATTTGTTCCAGCGGCATTAGATTTGCATTATATACATTGCATCACTTTCAATTTTATATGGCCCGGACGTTGATGAGCAGTAGCAATTTAGCTTTTTAGTTTGATGCTAATTCATCATGTTTCTTCTTTTCTCTTCCTTCCATAATTTTCCAAGATTCTGTCGAATACATTTTTTATTTAGTATAATATTTTGTTTACTAAAAATAAGATTCAATCATGACTCTAAAATTAGTTTTTTCCTTAAATAAAAGGATTAAAAATCAACTAATAAAAAAGAGAGTGTTAATTTGCAGTCTCTTGGGGCAACTGCAAGTAGCATTTCTCATGTTTATACATGAGTGACGTTTTCCATATCACAAAATTTATTTTTTATTATAAAAAATCAATATATACTATTAATTGATTTCATTTTTACCTTATTATTTTATATTTTCCTTATTACTTATTTGAATTGGAATCACATCATTTATATTGAAAGTGAAATTTTTATAAATGATAAAATTTATTGATAAAATTTATTCTCAAAGAAATAAAATCATAAAATTAGTAATTTAGTATTACCAATAGACTTTTTTTCCAAAACTTCAAGGGCGTTAATAATTTTGACGTTGACGGGTAAACTTAGGTGAAGGTTATTAGTCTCAATGAGTTTACCAAAGTAGCAAGTCCATCAGTCGATGAATACTCTATCAGCCATTAAAATTGTGCGTCGATGCGTAGACTCTTCCTTACGCATTGCATTAAAATTAGTAAGAGTTATGCCACACAAGGAACTTGATTCATATGTACAATGACAGGTAAATTGTTTATTTTGTGTACAACTCTCATGTACTTTGAAATTTGAATAACACCAAGAATAATGCACTGATAGAGGAGTACTGTATATGACAAGTTAATTAGCACCAAGCTAGCGAAGTAGCGATATACTAGTAGGCTAGGAGCATATCGTATTCTATCCCACCGATAGGATATAAATCGAATAATGAAATTATAAGTAGATTTAAGATGTGACTATTACTAGTAGATACTACAACTTAAAGCAGCATATTTTACATACCAAATGAAGATGAATTTAAACTCGTGGATAGTAACTTTTGTTTATAACAGCTAAAAGAGTGGCTCACACGGCACAACTTTGAGGGGATCTTTTGTTAATGGTGCTTGTAAGTTGTAAGTGACACGTTCAAGATGAGACGCCACTACTAGAGTACTAATAATCAGAGAAGATCATGACAAAACATTACTCGTTGTATAAAAACTTTGTCATAAATGAATAATGATCCAAAGTTCCATATATTCCCAGGAAGGTTCCAAACTTGTACTGAAGTAGTCAAATTAATAAATTCTAGTGGAACTCTAGCCCCAAGGCCCCGCTCTTGGCTTTTCTCTACGTTTTTGGCACTATCTAGTTCTGTGTTTAGGGCTCTCTAGGTGCTTTGTTGGGTAGGACTGTAGGAGTCTTCTGAGAGGCGGCCGGAGATATGTTAGGTACTGTACAGTGTTATTGTTGTTAAAATATAAGGATAATTGAAAATAGATTGGTCTGTCGTGAGTTCCACACTTGTCCAGTCATATACAAAACCAATGTGCAATTGTTGGCAGGTTCCTGACTTCTTAATAGTTAATTGATAATAATTTGATATATTCTACCGATTGTTTACATTTGATTTAAATCTTTTTCGTATTTTCCATGGCGATCATAAATAATGCAATACGACGGAGACTCGGAGAGTATTAGATGAAATGTGGGCAGGCAGCTAGCTTTAGTACTTCCAACAATGTTATGCTGCAGATGTGCTCTTGTATCCGCAGCAACAATTGTGGACTGTCCATTGGGCTTGGATGGTTTTGTACGATATAGTCCAATAGACTACCCAAAGAGGGGCGATCTTGACACAATAATTATGAAGGAGCATTGCATAAACTTCCTGCTCTAGAGGGTAACAGGGGCTGGATGTATGCGAAATCTCCTTTGTGACACATCAGTGAGCAAAGTAAGGTTAGATCGCAACAAACATAACCAGCAAAGTAAGTGCTTAATTTCCCCGTATGATCAAGTGTAGCGAAGATCCAAAGCGCTTCAACGACAAGATCACAAACAAGAGAAAGAACCAAACTAGAAGGAATGTCTTACATCACAAATTTTAAAAAAACGCTGTGGACAGCAGTCGCTCTACAGAGTAATCCATTCTATTCACCTGATCACCTTTGCGTAACTTCCATATGTTCAAAAGACAGCTCTACATACTGTCTCTGCCTGAGCTTGACCTCGCACTTGGCAGTGACGCTTGAGAGGATGTTAGTTCAGCGGGGATTAGCATAGATCCAGTCAGTCCAGGTCCCGACTTTTAACAAAAAGAAAATCACTCCACTTGTTTTCTAGGAGGTGCACGTATTGCGGTCCTTACACTAGAACCCACTGCTTTCAAATCTTCCACCTACACAACAAGAGACCTGTTAGACATTAAGAACTCAAAGGAAACTTAAATGAACAGCAAGTTCTGCAACATAACTTGACCTTTGCCATGCTAATACACTATAGTTGGACTTCCAGTTCTACTTCAAGCACCAAAAAAAAAGGTAAAGGAACTCGGTGAATTAGCATAGTCTAAAGGTCAGTAAATCCCAACTATGTCCTGCTAAAGTTATTATTGATGCAAACAATGAGATAATACACAATCACTTAGAGCCCTACTATCACAGATTACAACCTTCAACCTAACTACACATAACCGTTACCCCTTTGGACGCTTGAGTTTATACGCAATTACACAGCTTCATGCGAACAAACAGCAATGACTCCTTGTAATATTGGAGACCACGATGTTTGTACTTTGTACTTTGTACCATCATGTTCCTTTCCTGCTAAAGGCTACAGATCCAGACATGGCTAAATCTAGTGCAAAGTACGACTTGACAAGCTTCAGAATTCATCTGACAGAGAATATTGTCCTGAATTTAGAATACTAACCAAACCTATACAAGATTATATCAATGTTGATTTGGTAGTGTAGACCACCATCTCAATTATGTCCCAAGGACCACAATCATACAATCATCATAGTTTATCTTTTTACAATTTACAACCTAATAACTCAATGTCTTATCCCTCACTAATGTGACATAATCCCTTTGTCCCAATGAATTGTTTACCTTTCCCAAAATATTGTGGGGGATTTTGGAAAAGGTAAACAATTCATTGAGAAGAAGGAAGTATTATCTTCAACATTAATTCCGGATGCCGCTCTTAAAACATTTCAGACAATTTGGGATTTTTTTGTCAACATTTTGCGCTGTCTCCACCATAGGAATACAAGTTCACTGAGAGTTTCTACAAGTTTCATTAACAATGTCATGTATATTACTATCATTCACTAGTAAGCCACAACAACATATTCCTAAACTCAGAACAGGCATGTTTCATTTGAGGCCAATTTGCTGTCAGTTCATGACACAACTAATGGTCCATCGGGCTAAGATTCCAAATTGCTGTTCTAAAATTAACGTGAATGCCCTCTAACTTTTACGCGAGTAACACACTCTCTCTGTTTCACTCAAGTTTTTGGGTTTGGTTTGATTTTTTTTCATATATTCAAACCAAACGTCAAAATTTTAATGAAACGAGAGGAGTATATAATTCTATCGGCATAGCAGTAGTAGTAGTTTACTTTTCTTTATATTTATTTGGAATGCCTATTTCTTGCCCAATCACAAAACACCTGCCTCAAACAAGAGAGACATACAATTCACTCTTCTAAGACATACATGTTGTTCTGACTTTCTGAGTACCAATATGTTTGGTATCTTTTACAGTTGTAACTCAAAAAAAAAAAAAAAAAAAAAAAAAAGAGAGATGTTAGTTCGTACTCCATTTGCTATCAAGTTCTCTCAAGCGACATGTAATCGTTGAGGCAATATCAATGCATTATTGAAAGTACTTCCATGGGTACAGCAACCCCATCGAGTAATGTACTCCCTGGCCTTCAATTTTGTTATTTATATATACTAATGGGATATAGACCATATAGTACATTGCATTCGTAGAAAAATCTACTTGAATATTCACAAAGAAGCTAGCAGCATCAGTATATGCATACGAGCATTTACAAGTTTGGAAAACCAGATGGGATCACCTAATCAAAGCAACGAGCACAAAAAGAATGTGACTCTACTAGTCCACTGCTACTTCCCAAAGAGTTCTTGTCAAACTCAAAGGATGAACAAGATCATCGGCCCTACAATTCCTTATAAAAGTAGTGCTACAATTTGAGCCAAGTTGGATCAATGGAGTCCTATCAATAGAAAACTAAAGCTTCCAAGATTCAAAAATATGTCATTATCCAACAATAGGACTAGTAGTCAAGAAATGGGGAAGCTACGCAATCGCTCTAATAGGTAAACCCACTGAGCAACAAAAGGTTCGAAATTCTTAGTCCGACTAGGCGACTCCAGACTATCTCATATTCTCATGTCATCCTCCATGGGTAAAGGTTCCTCTTTGAAGTCAAGAAATGGGGAAGCTACGCAATCGCTCTAATAGGTAAAACCACTAAACAAGTCACATAGGACTAAAGATCATCACACTACAACTATTCTAACACCAACATTTTCAAGCTCACATACCAAATACCATCTTCACTGCAAGAAAAAACTCTTCCAAGCCAAGAAATTTGTAGCAACGCAATCGGTCTACTTTCGCAAAATCGCTAATCAACAATCCAAGAACAGAAGACAATCACATTGCATAACATCACTCATAACAACTCTTAAACACCCCCAATATTGACCCAATTCAGACAGCTGATCATAACATAAAAAAGGAAACTTCATCAACACAACAACAAAACAAAAAAAAAAAAAAAAACCACCAAAAATCATGAAACAAAACCTTAAAAATACAAAACCCCATTTCCCAAAATAGTCAATTTCAAACATTACAACAACCAAGCCTTATTCGCAAAACGATTTGGGGTCGGATAACATGAATCATCATCTATAAAAGTAAAAATCAAAATTACAAGAGAGGGAGGAGAGAGAAAAAAGGGAACAACCTTGTAAATGCAGGAGGCTCTGAGGGTGCCGACGGTGGCGGTGGCGAGACCTCCGACGAAAAGAGAGGCGACGCCAAAGGCTTTCAAAGGCATAAAGTTGCAGTCTCCGGTTAAACCCTTCCGGAAAGCTTTAATCCCCCACCCTAATTGGGCGGCGCTTGCGGTGCCCCACCACCAGTGTGGGCTGATCCCACCACCCTCCGCCACCCCTTCTATGGTGGTGCTGGTGTGGTTGTTCTCCCCCATTTTTTACTGGTATTTCATGCTGACCTAGTATTCTCACCTCTTCTTTCTTTCTTGTTGCCAAAGTTGCTCGGGTAGGCTCACAACAACTCACAAGTGACCCGGACCCGAACATAGGCGAAAACCCAAGTACTCCGTATATATATAATCACGTTTTTTGGCCCAAAATAGTATCAGAACACAAAAACGTACAAAACTTCTGAGGAGATGTTAAAAATCAACTGAGTCAAAAGTCTAGACTAATGGTTAAGGCATCCACAATGGTTTTATACTTCAACAGGAGACCTTGTGGGTATAGTCATATTTTGCGTTTTTGCAAAATAAAATAGAGCTAAACATCTACTATGAGTATGCATATTCATCAAGGGCGCTTCGAGAATGTCCATGGTACAATTATCAGAACATTTGGGAGTTGCTAAACGTAACCTATTTTTTTTTTTTTTTTTCATATTTACCCTTAATGATCTATTCCTCAATAACTCTTATCATTAACGTGTTCATCAGTTTCACAATACTTGACATTAGTTATGATTTTAATAAATGAATCATAGCCACTGAATATGTTTGACCATAGGAAAAAAAAAAATCAAACACCAATATGACTAACCCCATCTTCTCTCTCCTCGCCACACCCCTCCCCACCTCAGCCACTACCGCCTTGCCAACCCAACCACCACCAAACCGCTCTAAAACCACCGCTGGACAGCCAGTCGCCTTCAAATAAGCGCCCCTACTTACTTGTTTCACCGACGCCCCCCCCCCTCCACCTCCATTTTCTCTTTCTCTTTCTTTTCTCCGCGGTGCCGAATGTGGGGGGGGGCGCGACATTGGAGGCTACTACGTGGTCGGGGAAGGGGTGAGAGGGGGTTTTCGAGGGCCGGTTTCCGGGAAATTCATTGGGGTGAGGGTGGGAAAGAGGGGTGGTGAGAAGAGAGAGAATCGCGGGTGGACAACTAAGGACGTGACCATGGTGTCCGAAGATGATCCAGAAGGTAACAGTGTCATGTAGCCGGTCGGAGTTGGCTTTCTCAGGCGAATTGGTGGTGTTGAATGTGGGTCGGTGGTGGCGCTAGGGTGGTGGCAGGGGATGCGGAAGGGGAAAGGAGAGAGAAAAAGTTGGGGTTAAGGATTTGGGATTTAATTGATGCTATTATTTTTTATTTTTTAATACTAGGTCAAATTAATGAAGGGCTATGATTCATTCTTTGAAATTTACGGTTCGAAATAGATAAGAGAAATTAATTAATTAGAATCCCTCAACAAATAGATAAGATATTAATTAGAAATAAAGTATGATAAATCAGAAGAAACGCATACAGGATCTTTAAAAAAAAAAAGGAACGCATACAGCCCTACAGATGATGATGAATTGAAGATCAAGAAAAAAGAGAATTAGAAGGGGGTACAAAATGTAAATTTGAGAGATATAGGGGTAATATGGTATTTACATATGTTACATTAGTATTAAAAAGGTTATATTTAGCAATCATGTTTTTAAAAAATTGGTAAATTTGGTCAAAACTATAATCCACATATTTTTTGTTAAGAATGATATATGACGAGGATGAATCCAATTTTTCTAAAAGTCATTAAAGGTGATTTATGGGCTTAAGCAAACAAATAGTGTCAAGAACCTCAACGGAAAACTTTTTAATTATTAAGAGCCCGTTCGGTATCACTGTCGTTTTCTGTTTTTGATTTTTTTTTTGTGTTAAAAATTTAGAGAAATATGTTACAAAATTAACTTTAAACTAGTTTGCATGTCCGACTCACGCCCGGGCTGTATATTTATATTGTTATATACTCGTTTATAAAAATATCAGTTTATTGATTTTTAACTCACTTGTCATATTATCATTTCCTTTCCACTTTTACGTCACCCGTTATACTATCTCATTTTCATTCTACTATCCCGTCACATGTTATATCTCATTATATTGAAAATTATTATCATAAATTAGTTTACCACCATAATCACCATAAAATACATTTTTCAAAATTAGCCAATAATTACCATATTATATAATTATTTAGTGTTATCCAATTGATAAATGTCAAGTGTCCTCCTATGAAAGACTTGGTTTAAAGTCTTAATATATGAGTTAACTATGAGTTTGGGGTCAAACGTTTCAGTTTTTGTTCAGTTGAGGACCCGAACGTTTTTTTTTTGGTCAGTTAAGGACCTGGTGTTAAGTTTTCTGTTAGATTTAACTCACCTTCCTCCCTTGCCTTTCTGTCTCTCTCTTCTCCCAATTTACAGCAACCCAGAAACGAGCCAACATTACTCCATTTTCTTCCCCACATCCTCAATTTTCATCCCTCTTCTATATTCATCATTGTCAATTTGTCACCCTTCAAAACAATTTTTGAGGATCAAGATTATTATTAACAAGAAATGGTCCTAAAACAAGATATATCAAAATTTTGACAACATTTCATCTCGTTTTGTTCACAAAAAAAAAAAAAAAGAGGAACAAAACTCATCCTCTCTCCAACTACTGACAAGAAGAAGAAAAGAGAAGATTTATGAGTTTTTTTTTTTTTTTTTCACCAAAACTAAGAAGAACCCAAGAACCCTTTGTAACCAAAAGCTGAAAAAATCAAAGCTAACTTCATCCAAACAAACCTAGCTAATAAACCCAGACAAACGTTGTAATCAATACCTAATAAATCGAGAAAAAACGACCTCATGTTCCCCTTCAATATTTTTTAAATCTCATAAACCCTCAGATTCCACCAGAAAGGAGTTTTCTTTAGATCTAATTTCTCCATTTTTTGGCTCTTAAATACTTACTCAAGCTTGGATAAATTTGTTATTGTGGGCTTCCATTCCTCGCTAGTCTGCTTGCTCACTTCTTCGTGATTGAAGGACCCTTTTTAGGTCGGTTGATACATTCAATTCGTTCATTGTGTTTTTGGCATGTGTTGATGATAAATATGATATGAATTAAATAAAATCATACCAAAGTTTTCAGATTTGGGGGAGAAATGGAGTATTTGTGTTGAATTGGGAAAAAAAATGGAGTACATCTGGGTTGCTGTAGGGAGAGGAGAGAGACAGAAAGGCAAGGGAGGAAGGTGAGTTAAATCTAACAGAAAACTTAACACCAGGTCCTTAACTGACCAAAAAAATGTTTGGGTCCTCAACTGAACAAAAATTGAAACGTTGGACCCTAAACTCATAGTTAACTCTTTAATATATAGTATAAGATTAGATTGTTCGTTTTTATAATAGTCTAGAAAAATGAAAACTGACAACTGAAAACTGAAAACCAATTTTTCTGATTTTCAAAAACGACACTTTGGTTTAAAAAAAATAAAATAAAATAAAATAAAACGATACAAAACAGACCCTAAGAATCCCAAAAATGGACCATTTTGTTGTAAGAGATAGTGCTTTACAAAACAACCCTTACATAATTATTAGAGGTTGGGACATTAGGAATTAGGAGTGGGACAATAATGAAATAAAGGTTAAATTAAAAGTGCATTTAGATTCTGGTCCACATTGAGATATAGTGCTCGAAATACAATCTTACGCATCTTGCTTTTACCTGAGAGAAAGAGGCTAAAAGACCAGTGGCGGCATACAGTTAAAAGTAGCTTAACAACTAAGACAAGTTTAAAAACTCCTAAAGAACCTTCTTTAATCTCCCAATTGATTCACTTCACTAAAAGCTATCCTAATCTCCATTCTTTACCACTAATATCTGCAATTGGAGTACGAATCATTTGACCCTGACTTATTCCGTGTTTCATTGCATATTGCGATTTTTTTTACCATGTTAGAGTTTATTAGAAGTTAGTAGCATAACGCTAATTTTCATAAAATGGCGAATTAAAAGAACATATCGACTATCAAGTCACAAAAGGAGACATAATGTGAGATGATATTCACCTCATTTCCTCCCTACGACTAAAGAGTGTCGTAACAATGAATATAAAACAAAGTGTTCAAGACAAGGGAGACAAATCCCCAACAAAATTTTCATAGAAAGCTTAGCAAAATGAGTTCTTATCTAAATTATACAAACAACAATGAACAATCTAGTACAAAGTAGGACTTCTTGGTGGTTTTTGTCCTCGCCAAAAAAAAAAAAGTAGGACTTCTTCTATTTGTAGAAACATTGCAAACTGAATTTATGAGGACAAAGTTCTACCGGATATTGGTAATGTCTATAGCAGACCCAACACATAAATTGTACTGCTGAAGAAGCCTATTGGCTTCCCTTAAACCACTGTAATAAGCACCATGAGTAGTAGAGTAATGAGTTCTATGTGTTGCTTCTCCTGCAAACAGAATTTGAAGAGGAGGTGATCCACATTCCTCAGGCATTGGCAATGGCTGAGCCAACGAGTCGAAATCGTCACCACTCGATCCCACTGCAACATAGCTGTATGAGCCTAAGAACAAAGGATCAGTTCCCCATTTGCTCTTCAAAACCTTACTGAACTCGAATTCGGACTTGTTCAGCATCACATTCTCATGGGAATTGTCTGAATTCGAGATAAAGCTCGAGACAGTAGCCGAAACCCCATCGATTATTGCCTCATCGTCGAGAGATTCAAGCTCTAGAGCCTCTTTGCCAGCAAACCAGGATAGCAAGACAGTTGAGTTGTTGTGAATTGGGTAAATAGAAGCTGTTCTTCTCATCCACCATGGAATTTTCCTATACCTAAACTCGGAATCTGAACTATGAAACGCCATTTGCATAAAAGGGAACTTGCAGGCATGATCCTCCTCCTGTTGGTTCTTCTGTGGGCTTAATTCTAGGAACAATTTGTTAACAACACCATACCCAAGTCTCGAAATCGCCTCCTTTTTCGAAACAGAAAGAGACGGCCTAAACAACCCTCCTGATTCATCACTAATCGCAGCCTTTAGAACGCCAAGCGAAACTGTAACAATGACATGATCAGCTAACATAACCGATTCATCACTGAAATGCAGCTTCACAGGTCTGTTACTGTCAACATTCTCAGACCCATTCCACTCAATTTTCACCACTTTCTTCCCTAATTGGATCAAACCCGAGGGTAAAACCGAAGCTAGAGCCTCAATTACGCTTATATAACCTCGAGGAATCGTGATTTCGTCCCCAGGAAACATCCTGTACTCGCTCTCAGCAGCGTAATCAAGACGGAAGAGATCACCAGCACCAGTATAAGTCCTCTGGGTATTCTCATAAACAGCAAAAATTGCCTCTTCCAGCATTTTTCTGCTCCAATTCCCACAAACTGGTAAACCCTCATAATCTCCCTTAGAACCAAGGTGTTTCTCAAGCCCATGCCTGAGAAATGAGCCAATGCTGCTCGTTTCGGCCCCATTCCCGGCCTTGGCCGCCTCATCATTATCCCTCTTCCCCTGAGCAAAGTTCATCAGTCCATCAAAAAGTGATGAAATGGGCTCAACAATGGCTTGACTCACAAGATACCCACCTTCACTTCTGGTCTCAGCCACTGATAATCTCTCCTCATGCAGCCCATCCATACACTCCCATGGCTTCTCAGACTCCATAGACTTGATCTTTTGAACAATCTCATACACTGGGCTCCCACGAATCCCATGTATCCACGTGGCACCCATCTCAATTCTATCTCCACCAAACTCTGTAGTGTTGATTCTTCCCCCAATTCTCTCTCCTCCTTCAACCACACACAAATCAAACGACTCTTTTGCCCCTGGTGCTGTGTATAGCTTGTGGGCAGCTGTGATTCCTGCCATTCCTGCTCCTATAATCACAATTTTTGGCCTTTTTGCCACCATTTTCACCAACCCTTTTCAGTGTTAAGCTTCTCTCAAGAATTAATTCCTTCTGATTAATGCCTTTCTCTCAGAGGCAAAACATCAAACAGTTTGTGTGCACTTTTCAGAGAATGATGGAATACAGAGCTTAGAGAGAAGGAAAAGGAAAATGAAAATGAAAGGAGAGCGCAAATAATTGGAAGGTTGTGTGTGAGTTTGTGTGTGTGGGTGTGGTGAGAAAGACAGTACTGATAAGAAATTTATAAGGGTGGGACTCTGGTCATCTGGTGGGGAATGCAGATTTTGCTCTGCAGATTTTCTCTCCGATCTCGTGCGTTTCATTCTGTGTTCAATTCCGTTCTTTAGTACGAACAATTTGCGTTATAATCTTTGGAACTTACCGACATTATTGATATAATGACAAAAATATCGTCTACATTTTGATTGGAGGAGTTACGGGGGAAGATAGGATATTAAACTGACGAATATGAAGCGGGATATAAGATCTGCTAGATAGATAGCGATGGTAAGTTTAAACTACTTGAGGGGGACAAGAAAGAGGTACAAATTTGTAAATAGTGAACTATAAATAAAGACAGTGGTCTACTTTTGTTGGTCACAATTAGATACATAGGTAGTCTAGGATCTAGGAAAGTGCCTCCTACGGTTAAAATAATTTCTACGTAAAATATCGTACCAAATTGGTAATGTGTAAAATGGTCCTATGAAAGTTGAGACTAGTACCAAAAATTTGGTGTTTATTAGGGGTCAATGACTTAGAGTAGACAAAGCAAGTAAAGTTGGATGATTTTGCTTTATGGCCCTATTTGATGCAAATCCGGAAAAGAGAAGGCTAAACCAAATTATTGACAAGATTAGATTAATGAAAATAGTTGAGGCGTCTCTTTCTCGTGTTTGGAGTCCGAGAATATAATTACAAGTCGTAATTTATATGGTTCCACATACTGTAAGTTATTGGGAGAAAGTTGTGTCAAAGGTTTTAGTCATACAACGAGTTTGAGTCTGATTAAGTAGCAAAATGATTTGTGTGCGACTTTGTGTTAGCTTCATTTCATTGAAAAAGAGTTGACATAAACGAGCATTTTTTTTATGAGACTAAAGGATGTTCGACTTCCTAGTTATCGGAAAATAATTGCTAATAATTTAGTCTTTAATTCTGACAATAAAATATAATCCATTTGCTCGCTTATGTTGTTTGTTGAAAATGTAAGAAAAAATTACATTGCGATCCTAATGTCTTCTGATCGATGACACAAAATTCTGTCCTTAGGCCTTACCCTTCAATCACTTGACTTCCATTGCGACGACATTGGCACATTGCCATACAATTCTAGCCAACTTCTAAATTTCATTGATGAAGACATTGGTCGGTTAGGGATGGTAATCAGAATCGCAACGACTAATTGATCGATCGAGTATGATTCTATAGCTAGCTTGCAAATGAAGTAATCTATCAACTAATAATCCAATGTGTTTGTAATTACATATTTGTCTACTACCGATGAGTACTGCGAGTAGTATTCGTAAGTATTGAGGAGTATGGACTTTGTTTAATTAATGAGTTGAGTAGTTGGTAATAGTCCAATTCTAAATCTTGTACTAGAACTGTAGTAGGACGTACAAGTTAAATCTAAGTCAAGATTCTTATTAATGGAAAATTATTGTATACACCCGAGAGTACGTACTCTCGGGTCTCTGGTTATGTACTTTAACATAGAAATTGATGTACTATTACCCTAATTTAATGTACTTTAAGTACAATTTTGTGTATTCTTTGTTTAAACGGTGTAAATTTACACATCAAACCATTTTCGTATAGTTTTGCTAATATTTATAGTATTTGGAAGTATAAATATGTTGAATAATACAAAGATGTACTCGATCTTGAAGTACAAAGATGAAAATATCGATTACCAATTCATTAGAGTCTCTTAATGGATGAAAAATGCTTACTTAAATAGGTTAGAACCTTAAAGTATCAGTTCAAAGTTTTATTAATCTATCTTGGTTGCAAATGACTAAAACTATACATAAATTCATAAAAATACATAAATTATCCACGAAAGTACATGAAAAACTTGCAAAACTACATGAAAACCCCGCTAAAGTACATAAAAGCAAATTCGAGAGTACATAGTCCCGAGAGTATGATATACATGCCGATTATTAATTATTTGGTTTTTGGTGATTAGAGTAGATTCCTCTTTGTTAGAATCGTGTTCCAATAAAATGAAGCGAAAGATTTGTGTCACTTTTTAACGTGGAATCATGAAATATATTAACGTCAAATTCACGTGGTGCCCCCGAACTATGTCAGAATGTCCGTGGTGCCCTTATGTTTGAAACTTGTACATTGCGGACTGCGGTGCCCCTGAACTTTACCCCAACCAGCACATGGTGCCCTTCCCACCCTTGTCCGTTAACTCCGTCAGTCCTCCAACCGTTAACTGCTGATGTGGCAGTGATTAGCGGTTGGCTGAAAAATTAATTAAGGATGAATTATTATTTAATTAAAAAAAATTTACAAATATTAAAAAAAAAAAAAGTCTCTGAAGCTCGAAAATTTTTCACAAAAAAAAATTCAAATTTACAAAAATTAGTGCACATGGTGCCCCTAAACTTTACCCCCCAATGCACATGGTGCCCCTCTTGGGGATCAAGTTAGGGGGCACCATGTGCACTAGGGGGTAACGTTCAGGGGCACTGTAATGACCCGTTTTTGTTACTCCTTTCTAATAATACATACACTATTATTAAAGATAGTATTAATGTTATTGCCAAAAGTATTACTATTTCCTTAAATAGTTTTATTGCTAATAGTATTACTATTTCCTTAAATAGTATTATTGTCAATAGTATTACTATTTCCTCCAATAGTATTAATGTCAATAATGTTACTATCACTACTATTAGTAATGTCATTAATTATCGATATAGAAAAACAAGATGGAGCTATGCAAGACTATGAGTTCGATTAGGACAATTCAGGGTTCTTGTATGTTTGCTTTTTTTCAAGATTTGCATAGGGTTAAGTTTGGATTAATATGTAATTATAGAAAACAAATAGTATTTTACTTATCCTTGCACTATTTAGTTTAATCTTATCTTCTTGAAATCCCTTAAATCGAGGATTGCCATAAGATGAAGTATTGTTCTTTCATGGACAATTCTCTCTATAAATAGCAAGTTTTTTTCATCAAAATTGATAAAGCAACAATTACTTAAGTGGAAGAGAATGAGAAGTTTAAATGAGTTAAGAGTGTTGTAAAGTCTCACAAATATAAACTACGAAATAATTAAGCGTATTCCTACAAGAGGATTAGTCCATTATTACAAAGGTTCTGCCAATTTAGTTACTACAACTTAACTCGAGTAAGGTATGTTACTTAAACTATTTTTAAATTAATATCTTTAAACAATGCCGTTATAATTGTACACGTTTTCCAATAATCAATCTTGTGGCGAGTAGTTATATACGGTGTAACTAACTCGGAGGAGATACCCCAGTTTGTGAACATCACCGTTGATAACAACTAACTCAAGATTAATTGTTGATGTATATGTGGTGGAGATAGTAACTCGATGGTAAGAAGTAACCAGGCGGAAATACCCCATCGGTGAAATAACCATAGAGTGAATACCTACCACTAGATATACTAATCTGATCAAAATAATAACTCTAGGAAATAAGAAACATAGACCAATTTTAGGTATCACTTGGACATTGGACATCATTTGGACTATTGGACATTTAACTCTTAAACTTAGTCGACAACATAATTAGAATAACAAAGTGATCTTAAATAAATAATGTACACGCCACTTATTACTTAGAACGAGAGAACACGCAGGAGAAACATCGCGGCCGTTCGAATATCAGGTAAGGGACTTTTTCTGATTTTGCTTATAGTATTACTTTTCGTATACTCTATAAATGCTTATTTTTGAAAGAGGATCAAGTACTGTGAAATATGAATATTTTCTAAACTACTTTGAATTGTGGCTAGTTATATGTTCTGGCTAACTGTGAACTGAGTATATCCGTCTGGCCCTGCCAAGGGATTAAACTGGCACTAACGGAGAACTTCTGGACTAACCAGATCAATTACTACCCACTTCTGAGAATTATTATACTATATGAATTATTACTTGTTTCTTTCTGTTGGCACTTGCTTGATCCGGTTAAATTAGAGACTGTCTTTTACTGAGCTGTTGAGCTCACCCTTTCAATAATAACCTATTTCAGGTGACTAGACTTAGCAGAAGACGGGAATTTGAGTGAGGCACCCAACCAAGTTAACCTTGTATTCCAATCAATGGCGATTATAGTTGTCTGTATATCAATTGTCGGATGTACAATACTTTGTAGTATTTGTTTTGGACCATCGACGATAGAACAATAAGAAAGACTTAGCCTACTTTTGTGGGTAGCCGTCTGTTATGTTCCAATATTCGTTTTGGGGCGTGACATGCACCATGTGCGCTAATTTTTGTAAATTTGAATTTTTTTTGTGAATAATTTTCGAGTTTCAGAGAAAAAAAAATGTAGAATTTTTTTTTATTTTTAAATTTTTGTAATTTTTTTATTTAAATAATAATTAATCCTTAATTAACTTTCCCACCAACCGCTAATCACTGCCACTTCAGCAGTTAACGGTTGGGGACTGACGGAGTTAACGAACAAGGGTGGGAAGGGCACCATGTGCTGGTTGGGCTAAAGTTCAGGGGCACCGCAATGTACAAGTTTCAAACATAGGAGCACCACAGGCATTCTGACATAGTTTGGGGGCACCACGTGAATTTGCCGATATATTAACTATTCCCTCTTTTCGCCTATAAATTTCCTACTTTTTATTAGGTGTTCATTTTTAAACTTTCTATTTAGAATCTTTCCTTATTGGTACATGTAAAGACCAAAACACCCCTATTTTATTAATTTGTTTATTGAAAATGCAAGTGGGCCATACCCATATATTGCAATTCAATAGTTATACCATGCTCTCGCGAGCACAAGTAGCATGGTGGTCCTTCTCACAATAGAGGAGTAGAGATCACACTTAAAATGATTTAAAATCTATCTAAGTGTGGTCCCTACTCTTTTATTGTGAGAATGACCACCATGCTACTTGTGCTCCAAGGAGCGTGGTATAATTTATTGTTGTAATTTTACACCAGCTGGACCCTAAAACTCTATTTATTCTATCTTTCTTAAAAACTAGGTTGATGGCCCGTGTAACGCCCGTGCTACTTATGTTTAAAATTTAAAAATATGTAAAAGAATTTATTATCTAAAACCTAAAATCTAATTTCAAACACCCTTGTGATATTTGTAATGTAGTTAGATGGAAACTCACATTTAAAAACCTAAAGTCATGTTTTGAACACCCGTGAGATATTTGTAATGTAATTAGATGAAAACTCACCTTTAAAAACCTAAAATCTCATTTCGAACACCCATGTGATATTTGTAATTTAATTAGAGGAAAAGTCACATTT
>JBBYHQ010314499.1:0-16648 GCA_038382645.1 Spergularia azorica | reverse complement strand
AATTTCTAGGACCCGTTGTCAACGGGTCCGGGTACGGGTCCTAATTTTTAGGACCCGTTAGAAACAGGTCCGGGTCCGGGTCCATGATTTTGGAGCGGGTACCCGTTCATGCTCACCCCTACCGTCAGTCGCTTAATGTGGAAAAAGAGGGGGCTGGGATTTTTTTATTATTTTAATAATGATTGTTTCTTGTTGGGGGTATTACCCCCGGGGGTATGTTATTATTTTCGGGTTATTTAATACCAATATCTATACTCGATTCATTGAACATAATTGCAACCGCCAAGATATAGATCGAATCAAATTTAATCAAATTTGAATGAATATGATCTGATCTTAATCGGTTTGAACTCACCGTAACTATGTTGACTCAATACACAATTTCACCACAAAATTAGGCCCAAACACATACCCAGACGGCCCACACCTTGCCGACCTCATGGGCCTGAGCCCAGATCATTAATTGGCCTATATAAAATCACGAACAAATTAACGCCACGTATCCAAAAAAACTTCCCCTTAAAAATTCAAATAAAATCGACAAAACATCATACGCCGTTCTCTCTCCCTTTCTCGTCCTCCTCTGGACCGACATACTCAATCAATAAAATCCCCCTTTCATATCTTTCTCTCTCCAAATCCAAACGTATTCTACAAGCTCTTTCTCACCGGACTTCCGTACCGCCGTCGCCGTCAAATTTCATCCTCCGATTTGGCGCCCTTTTCTTATCCGCTCCTACTCAGAAAACCCTAACCCTAATTTGATTTCCCAGGTATTAATTCTGATTTCGTCATCTTGATTTTTGGGGTTAGTACTAATTATTTTTCGTGATCAATTGAATTTTGATTCTCGCTGCTCGATTATTAAGATTATTTGAAGTTTAATTTGATTGATTTATGAGAAGCGGTACCAATTAATTATACGATGCGATTTTGATTTTACCCCCAAATTAGGTTTTAATTTTCTGCTCGATTTAGACTGAATTTGATGTAGAATGTGTGAATATCGTGAGCATTGGGGACGAATTTTGTAGAATTGGGAATCTTCCTGGTGACGTTTAAGCATTTGGGTGGGATAGTGTTTGATGATTAGAGAAAATTGATCGGATTGATTTCTTGTCATTGACCGGCATTTGTTTTTCGGGATCGGTTTTTCTAGGATTACCATGAGGCAAAGGTTCGGTTTAGACGGGTTTTCGCGTTGGGTAATGTCGTTTTGTTGTTGGATTGCTTGCAGTTGCCCCCCTTTAGAGAGTATAGAGGTTTCGGGTATAGTGCTTGCACTGTTATTCTTCTCTCGAGTATCGTATTGGGCTTGGCATTTCGATGTGGATATCGTTTTATTTGGCATGATGCAGTGTGACACCCGAATTAATTATGGGTCATCTGTAAGCCGCCTCTTTATGTTTTCAACAGAGAGGGGGGGGGGCTAACGTAGGCACAGGGGTAATGTTGTTGCTGTAATCATGTAGGATACTCGTAAACAAGCTGGTTCATCATTAGTCGGTGAGATAACCCTCGTGTGCATTGAGTCAATGAAGTTTTAGCTGTGTGTGTTTATCTGTATTGTTGATGTTGAAGCTTAACGTATTAACTTCTCAACTCGTAAGTAATGATTCGGAAAGCTGGACTTTGATACTAGTTTAAATCTATGATTCTGGGTTTTTTTTCATTTGTATATTAAACTTGCTTCTTGTTGTTGTTTCAGAGTTGCACATTAGTATCTCAAAATGCCGGCTACAGCAGGTCGGGTTCGTATGCCCGCCAACAACCGGGTGCATAGTAGTGCTGCTCTTCAGACCCATGGTATCTGGCAGAGTGCAATCTGTTATGATCCCTATGCTCCTAGTAAAGATGATACCAAAAGTGCTTCCCAGGGAAAGACTGAGGATGAGCCAGAGAATCCTTATGCAAACTTCCAGGGTTTGCTTGCTCTGGCTAAGATGACAAATTCAAATAACACTGATGAGGTTCGTGGTGCTTGCAAGAAGTGTGGTCGTGTTGGCCATCTTACTTTCCAGTGTAGGAATTTTGTCAGTGTCAAGGATGACAAGAATGAGAAAGACCTGGATGTGATTCAAGCCAATGTTATGGCAGAGTTGGGAAAAATTAAGGGAAAGCTGAATGGTAGAGGTGGAGCTGAGAGTGCGGAGGAGAGTTCTGAGGTGGAAGATGAGTCTGAGACTTCAGATTCAAGTGAGGATTCCGAAATGGAGAGGATTATTGCTCAACGTTTTGGGAAGAAAAAGGCTGGCAGCAGTCTAAGTCTGCAAAGAAAAAGGACTTGTCTGATGATGAAGATTCAGATTCCGGAAAGAGGAGCAAAAGGGGGAGGTCTAAGAAAAGGAGTGGAAGAAAGAGATCAGGGAGTGTTTCAGATGATGATGATGATGCTCGCAGGAAGAGAAGGCAAAAGAGGAGGAAGAGGGATGAGTCATCGGATGATGAGGAGGATCGTCGTCGTAACAGGAGGAAGAGTAGGAAGGAGAAGAGCAGAAGGCGGAGCCATAGACACTCGGAGGATTCAGATGACTGAGAGGAATCTCCAAGGCGGCATAAAAGAAAGAGCAGGAGGGCCAGGTCCCCTGATTCGAGGATTGGGAGACACTCTAGGCGCTCCGACAAGAAGAGCCGTAAGCGCAGTCATGAAGCTGATGAGTAATAGTTTTGTTCAGTCTGATACTCTTTCCTGCAGTTCGCCAAATCTATTTTCTGGTTCCTGTATTAAAATCTAGGACTTCTGCAGAAGCTGTACTGCAATAACCTATGCACTTTGGCTTGGATTTCAGATGTGTGATTCTAAGTAATGTATTAACTATGTCAAATGTTGTTGTCCGGCTTGGACTTCTGTTGATTGTTGTGCTACTTTCAATCCAGGGTCAGTCTAAACTTCCTCCATGTTGTTTATCTTTGCATTCTTGACGCGGCAAATCTGTCGCGCGTTCTGGTCTATATAATGATCTTGACAGAACTTTTTCTATTTGACGAGCCGAGTCTTAAAGCTTATTCATGAATCACGATCAAGCTTCTTGAAAATTTGATTTCTAAGTCTGTTTTCAATGGCAACAGTGTTCATGTATCTTTAGCTGGGCTTCTTAGCTTACAAATTTCGCTGTGATCGACTATCGACTGGCCAGTCTGACACCAATTGCTTGGAGTTTGGTGGTCTTGGATCCATTAATCAGCTGTCTTGCGTTTGACATTTTTTCAATGAACTGCAAAATGAGTTTCTAAACAATCAGACGGTTTTACCAGTGTCGTCCTTACAAGGAGACGATACATGGCTACAGGCCAGCAACCACCATTCTCTGGTCTATCCACCTTTTTTCCAATTGCACTGTTACAAGCATGGGAATAATTGGCATATACACTGTATACATGATATTTGGAGAGCACCTCGCTTCTCCCGTGCACAGTTGCGCCACAGAGTTCTGTAAACTAGCTGGCTCTTGAAGGGGCATTGGAAAGAATAGAACCAAAGTTTAAATCGCGTTTCAAGATCTGCTCAATCAATCTGTTAGGTATAGACAAAATGTGCAGTAAGAATACGCTCTTCCAAAGCCAGATTCAAGTTTATGGCGCCTTCAAGCACGAGAATTTTCTGATTCAACTAGTTTGTACTTTGAAGTTTCTCATTCACTACAGGAAAACAAGATACAATATAACACAAAAAGAACTATTTCAACTGGTCAATCGACAGCAGAATTCACTGATAAAAAATGTACTTAATGAAAATAGCCGAGAACTTGACCGCCCACGTTCTGCTTGATCGCCTCTTCATGGTCTAGGACACCATTTGGTGTTGTGATTACAACATAGCCCCACTACAACACAAAGAAAGCGATTCAGAATAGAATCACTAAAGAATGAAGAAAGAGCATGAAAAAGATCATCTTTGAGGCGCTTCTATTAGTAACCCCCAGAAAACTGCAAGTATGGAAAAACCTAAGTCTATATTACGCCGAGGTTATGGAAATCATGTTTTTACCATCTTAAACCTCGTGTGCAGTTGTACAGGGTGGATTAACGAATATCAAATGCCTCAAAATAACACACCTGTCGAGTTGGAAGTGTGCGCACACGATATTCTTCAATTTCCTTTGCTTTCAAGTCCTGTCTATAAGTGAGTGCTTTGCAATCATTTACCCTCCCTGCAAGCTGGACGGTTACCTTGCCAACTCTATGTGGATCATGAACTTGGAAGTCCTTGATATACCCTGCAGATAAGATTCCGGAATATATCAGTCACAACAGATGTGTATCTTGATTTTGTACTGCTAATTAGGAAGCAAATAGCTGTATTGAGTATTCTATTGACATTGGAAAACAGAGAAGCCCTAACTTCACAATAAGAAAGAGAAACATTTGCCAAAGTATGGCGCTGTGCTGGCTTGGAAACAACTGAGTGGGCCACATTTTTCTGCTAAAGGTACTTCAGTATGAGCGAAGCACCAGCCGTCACAAAAAAAAAAAAAATGTTGAGCAAAGTACTACGAGAAGTATACTGCAGTTGAAGGCAAGGAAAGCACCTCAATTTGTCAATGCAAGCTAAGATCACACACATACCAACACAAAACAACAACAACAAAATATCTGTTTCCCATATGCTTTGACTTCAAACCGTTGATGCCCAAAGGCCACAACTTTCCTTCACATTTAGAATCATCATGTAACCAAAAGTTGCTACGACATGCCCCCTAGCTGAGACATTGTATATACGGTGTATATATATATGACAATGAAACCTAAGCACTTAGCCCGAACAAAATTCTACATCAATTTGCAGGGGAAGGTAATAAATTTTTCAAAATCTCACTTAGAATTCAGCCATAGAGAATTCAAAAGGGTGGAATGGACGTTTTCAACCGCAAGATGTTGGCTCATCAGTCACCATATCAAAGATTAATTCAAGTTGTTCATGTAAGATCATTAAATCATGATTACAATTAACCACTGCAAAAAGACAAGAACATTTCCAATTCAATGTACATTTAAGGTGGCCGGATCTAGGTTAGCCCCAAAAAGAAGAAAAATTCCCATCTGTGACATACCACTAAATTACAAGTACAGGCAAAACTTGGTGTTCAGGGAACAAAGATGTAATCATAGGCTTAAAAAAAACATTCTGGAGAGTTCTGATGCACTTTCAGCCTCACTCTACCGACCTACTGAGGAGAGGGTTTGAATTTCTCGCTTTTGTGCACGGTAGGAAGTTAAACGACACCATAACCTTATTACACAGGGGAATACTTAATCATATTCTGAGGAGTAGGATCAAGTTAAATATCCAGAACTATTGATGTGGAATTAAGGTACATTTCACGTTTAGCATATCAGCAATACTAAATCCAGAGAAGCTCTTAGAGTAATTTGCATACTATGTCTGTTTAAAAATTCACCACTTGCAAGACTGATACAGCTGGAGATATGATGCCGAGCACAGAAAAACTGTTGTTCAGTGTAAGAAGAGCCTTCATATATTGGCTTCTGCCAAAATGCCTAATGTGACCGCCTTGACCTCCACCAGCAAACACTTCAACATTTCTAAAGCTACAAGATAGGATAAATGATGGAAACTAAGCTGCATAACTCCACCATCTACAGGTGTCACAAAACACGCTATCCTCCATCCAAATAACACCTTATTTACATAGATTCTCACGGCATTTCAAATCATCGACAGATCTATGCGTCCACAAACCTATGCAAAAAGTAACCCCAGTTTCCGCCCCCCCTTCATGAACCCTTAAGATAGATGAGATTCTGAAAAAGGTTTCGGAGTTTTTCCAAGTACCCCTGGGCAATGCAAACTCAAGAGCAAAGACCATGTTTCAGTCCTACCAATTAAAAAAGAATCGTAGCATTTGTGGATATATTACCCAATGAAACCATAGGAGGGTCACATTGTAATAGCAAATTGGCATATACTATGAGGTTTAGTAACATGGATAGCTAGGTTGAGAAAGTGAAAAGTTGGAGAAACAAAGTCCCAGTATTGCTTTCTCATGAATCGCTACAACCTTATTTGCAATTCCTGATACGGAAGGAACCCCATAGCTAAAATACATTTCATTGTTTTCGATTTCCAAGAACACGAGAAGAATTATTAGGATTCAGGAAAGCATTAACTTGAGAAATGACTGCATCGCACAAACCCACTAATTTAGTAAATCTTCCTTACACTAATCGCACTATTGAAAGTTTTGAGCTTTGCACAACGTAATCCTAAACAGGCCAAGAGTTTCAATTAAAGATGAACCTGCAAAGTAATGAGCTCAAATCGCTACAATCTTATTTGCAAGTCCTAATACGGGAGGAGCCCCGTCACTCGAACATTTAATTGTTTTCGATTCCCAAGAACACGAGATGAACTATCAGTACTCAAGAAAGCATTAACTTGAGCAATGACTGAATTTGCACAAACCCACTAATTCATTAAACCTTCCTTAGACTAATTACACTACTGAAAGTTGTAACCTTTGCACAACGTAATCCTAAAAAGGCGTAGTCTTTCAAATTAAAGATAAAAACCCGGCAACAACCCGGCAACGTAATCAGCTAAAATCTTCAGTTCTTCAATACTTAGGCACACATACACAAAACCCATGATCTATAAACCATAGTCTATACATGATCAATTATCGACAACAACGACAACCAAACCTTAGTCCGAATACGATTTGGGGACGGCTAACACGAATCATCATCAAAATTATTATTATAAAGGGGAAAAGAACAGGAAATGCAATTTCAAACCCCCCCCCCCCAAAAAAAAAGAACATTTCCAGCTCAAATTCAACCATAAGTAGCAGCAAGTAAACCAAAATTTGAAATCACAAATTATAAAAGGGGTCAAATTAGAAGCAGAGAGAAATTACCCACCAAATAAAAAGTGAAAACAAAGAGGTAAAAAAAGGGGAAAAGAAAAGAAACCTCGATGTTTCATGATGTTGAGAAAAGAGCAAATGACAGTGGAAATGGGTTTGAGTTCAGCAGAAGCCATGTTTCTCTTCTCAGCATTCACTATTGTTCGTAACGCATCGTTCAGTATTCTTCTCCCCATTCTCTCTCCTCTCTCTACTTTCTCTCTCTACAGTGAAGATGGCGAGAGGTTTTTGGGGAAGAAAATCAAGGGTTTTTGGAAAAGACTAATTTACTGGGCTTAATTTTCTTGGTTTGATCTGTATTTTTTGGTACTAAGATTACCAGTTTTACTGTTCTGTTGGGTGGGACTGTTGCGATGTGGTTCGGGCGGGTCGTCTTTGTTGAGGTTGAGTCTCGTTGTCGATTTACCATGTTCATGGTTAGGGTTCGGAATATGTGTACACGAAGGAAAAAGTGTGGATCGGGTGATTTATCGACTTTCGTAAGGTTTCTTTTATCGTATTCGGATTAAATGACGTGTGCTTTTGATGGTAGATCGTGAGTTGACTGTATGGGGTTATGAAGAATGAACTAAATTTTGGTCAAACAGTCAAATTGTTCGTAAATTTGTAAATAAATTAAGAAAGTCTCGTGATCTAAGTAAGACATTGACACTATACTCATTAGGAGGTTCTTTTTGTTTACGGTGCATTTAGAGCAGTCAATGTTGCGGCTAGGGGATCCGAGAATTTCAAACATGGGTTTATTAAGCTTGCAACCACTAGACTCGTTTTACTCATTAAAATGTACAGTAACGTGTGGATAATTTTTGACCCGCGAGCGCAAGGACTTGAGTTCCGGTTAGGACTTAGGAAAATGAGTTCTGGTTGATTCTTCAACACGCTTTATCTAATCATCCTTTATAGTTTATACAGTACTGTGAGTACTCCGTCTTAAACGTTGAGGGACACACACACACTTTGACCACTGAAAGATCGAAATAACAAAAGTAAACTACAAGTTTCTTTGAGAAACTTTCAATAGAAAAGGTGAAGTTGTACATGGAGGTGTTCAATACATTGTGGTGACCGTATACATCCATCAGGGGTTATGTTAGTTTCACCATAAGCTCGATACAAAACGACTAAACAAGCAACTCAAACGACAAACTCACAGGGACCTAGGGGGCTTCTCTAACAGAGCTGAGAGATAAACCTCGTCTTTCGACTTAGGAGCTACAACCCATTTGTGTTTCTTGTACCTGAACTGCAGAAACATGTACATGTAATCATCCAAGTCTTTTCTGTTACAGAAGAATTTATCTACCCATAACAAGCCTCCTGGTCTTAGAACCCGATCCCAGTCAAATAGCATGAAATCGAGTAACAGCAGGTCGATCCACCCATCCAAGAGGCCAGTTGTGTGAATCAAGTCCATGGTGTTCTCGAAGAATGGAAGTCGTTGATTTGGTGTTACATACAACGGGAGCAGGCCTCGAAGAGCGATCATCTCATTGAATGGTGCTCCCAAGTTCAATGCAGTTGAGATAATGGTGACATTTTGTTCCCACATCCTAGCTGCGAAACTTCCAGTTCCCACGCTGTAGTCGATGCCTATCCTGATCTCCCCTGGCTTTACAGCTAAAACATCACTGATGAGAAAATCGGCTGGAGGAAGAGAACTCTTGTTGACCCATTTCAGCATTTCCTTGTCCATCTCAAAGCATCCAGTGCACTTGGTGTAACCTCTGTTCGGATTCTTGCTTGACAGGCACTCGAAATCTCTACACTTGTACAGGTTCCATCTAACATTTCTTCCATCCGGGATCTTCCAAAGCGACTCATTGATAGAATATGGCTTGAGAGATAGCTTTGATGCTCTAGTCAAGCAACGCCTACGAGGCAAAGGATCGCAGCCACGCAGCATAAGCTTCTGAGCTAAATTCCAATCATCCTTACAATATGACCCAACATCATAATCCATATAATCCTCCAAATCTTTCTTCATCAAAACACAAGAATGCCCTATAGTGTTGTATATCTTCTCTGTTCTGAAAATATTCACCTTCCCATTCTTGTTCTCTTTCGGGGTAATGTACTTCCTGATCTCCTCAATCACAAAGCTATTAATCAACGGCTCCTCCATCAACGTCGTGTTACCAATGCCTTCAGCCTTTGGCAACCTGATCTGCCTAAGACCGATATGAGCATCATAAAGCGGCTGAATAATCTCATCTTCCAAGTACCTCTTAAACTCTAGCCTAGACATATTACTCTTCCCCAGTTGATCCTTATCTTTCTCCATCTTTTGTACATCAGCCTCAATCTTGTTTTGCAACTTCTCCATTTTTTCAAGCACTTCCTCAACACGGTCTGACAACGCCTTAACATCAAATCCCGTAAACACATCCTTCACACCATAGAAATGCCGGCAAACATCCCCAGTATGGAAGAAAAATCCAGCAGAATACAACCTCCCAAGACTACATAAACTCACAATTATCACAAGCCCTCCTAAAATCAATTGTAGCCAACCCATAACCCGGGCCAACCGCCATTTTGGGTTGCACAACCTTGCCATTCTCAACATGCAAAATCCAACCCACCCACCAAACCCTAATTCCTCAAAATCCTCTTCAACAATCTAATCATAATAATCAAATTGATCATATTTCACTAACTACCCAAATAGCATATTATTACTCAAACATCACCCAAAAATCCTCAAATTTCCACATTAATCAACCAAAAACATCAAGATTAACCAAGAAGTCTACTATCAAAATAACCCAAATTATTAACAACAAAAAACCAATGTTCATACTCAAAAATGAAGCTAATATATGAAACAACAATACTTAGAACATTAGAAATTACAGAGAAAGACCACATTACCAAATAAAATTACCAAAGATTTCAACTTTGATCTTCCTCTTTAATAATAACCTGCAAAATATGATAAGAAGTTCAAGAGTTTAGTACTTTAAGTGGGATATTAAGAACCAAGTTAGCGTAAACATCACACAAACCCCAGAATTAAATCAAATCAAATTAAATTACCATTGCTTGCAATTTTATCAATCATTAACCTCTTTAATAGCTGGAAATCCGTAAACCCCACGATTTTAATTAAGTTAAAATGATGATTTTGTACCTAAATTAGCACAAAATTAAAGCTGAAATGCATGCAATCTTACGAAACCACGTGGGATTCTTGGAAAATGTCACCTGCTCAAATGAAGACTTAATCAGGATAATTAGTAGTAGGATTAATATATTAATTAAATTAATTAAAAACCCAGTTGAAAGAGTTGACTTGGGAGTGTAGAGTGAGTGAGTTAGGTCTTTTTTCAGATTAATTTGAGGGCAAAAAATTGACTTGAATTTTCTGTAATCTTATATTGGATTTTTTGGGTGTTAGGCAATTTGCCATGTTGTGTTCATGGTGGGAAATTCATTAGTCTATCAACGCGGCATCAATTTGATCTTAACTGATTATTTCATTACAACTTACAAGTATGGTCGTATTGGTCTTCGCACGCAGACAAAGTAATTGGTCCAATGTTGACGAGTTATTGAGTTAAGGTCGGGTTGAGTTGAGACGTAACGTTCCAAATTTCAATCATTGTAACTTGATTTTCATCGTGAATCATATAATCACGTCTTTGATCTAGTGATTAGTCTACCATGCACTCGAGAGGTCAATCATCAGATTTGTCACCTGTAATTACTCGTTCATATCAAGTTTTTTATAACAGCACCAAATTAAGGCCTTATTCGTCTGCCAAAAGTAGTTGACGATTGTTTGTTTACCCAACTTGTAAAACGTCAAAATTTCTAAGGATTTTTACTTCATACACTTTGTATAAACATATTTAGAGTTCGAAACTTTTCCATATCATTATATCAATATCTATTCCTAGTTCCTATAAATAGAAAACTCAACACGCATTCCTTCATTCGTTCCTCAATTCTTTACTCATTTTGACATGTAGTCATGTAGAAAACTTCCAATTTCGATGTTCATTGACTTGGTCTTGATCGAGTAGGGTATCGTCATCGTAAACTCGTACGTAATCTACGTATAACGTATACGGGTACGGGTAGTGGATACGGGTTGATGGAATGATGGAAGACTTGAATATGTGGGCCCACGGGCCACAAGACCATAACCCAAAACAAAGATAAGGAGGTTTATAAGTTAGCATATCAAACGATCCAACCACCCGGCTTTGTACAACTCGCTTTCAACTTATTTTCAACCTTTATACACATGCATCACAATATTTTAATGTTCCATATGGAATTAGTACCCGTATTAGATTTTTCATTTTGTTATTATTGAGACTATGAGGCATTGAGACGTACCGATTAGTGATTAGGAGTACATTACAAATATCCACCTCGATCTACGGATATTAAGAGTTTTGACCGATTGACTTATTTCTCGTCTTATAATTTGAGGTTTTTACGTGATTGGTTGTTCAATGGCTCATAACAATCTCTTAAACCCGTGTCTTACCGAATAATGTAATATGCGTAAAAAGATGGTCAATGAAGTATGCAAGAAAAAAAAAATGGGGTCGTTACGTAGGGGCGTAAGGGTGGCTAAGTTATTTACGGCGATTTAGATCTAGTAGATGTGAAAATCTATGTTGTTGATGTTTGTCATGTCAAGTGCCACATACGTAGCTACCAATGGAAAATATTGAAAACTAAAAGTACAACAACTCTTTAATTTCATGCGTTTTTGCAACAATCATACACATCTTCTTATGAATGATCTTGGCCTCTTGGGTTGGCTTAGCCTCCATGTTCACCTTCTTCTTCTCGTTGCTATATATCTCTATGTCGCTTTTTGTTTGAGTCCTCGTGTTATGAATTCTTGACTTTGGACCTTTTCATGTTTTGGCCCTGTTTTTACTCTGAAATGGCCCCTTGTATGGTATTTGAAGGCAAAAGTTTAAGAGGGTGTATTACAACCTACAATTGAAACGTAAATTTATCGAATCTTATCGGTTATCGATCATAAGTTCACAACTCATAAAGTATCAATAATCTTGAGTCCGTTCCAATACGCCTATGTTTGAACCACTTCGCCCCCATATTATATTGGTGCATGAGCCTCATCACAACATAAAATAACAAGTCATTGTGACAACCGAAATTACTCATCACAATGCCAAGTACAAGTTGTACAACATTCGAAGCTACGTTCTTATAGATCCTTGTAGAATACTCCTCAAGATATACTCAAATAAACCATTACATATCACATGCATAACCTGGTTATCCATCTTGTGGATGTAACTCAAATGAACCAATACAATGTCTATCAAAAGCAAATTACTAGATGAAACAAATCACAAAATATAGAAATTGATAATACATAAAGACCCAAAATAAATTTATCTAAACTACATTGCACAAAACACAATCTAAACTTCGTCATCAAGGAAAGAAATACTCTCTGCAGATCTGTATATCGACCTGAAAACAAAAAAAAACCCAAGTCGATCCGCTGAGATATCATGTCATAAAAACTGCATTAAAAATCACAATCCTACCTCAAATGGCGAAAAACTTTATCAATTAGTCAACTAATTAAGACAATTTCAATCTTTTTCCTCATTACATACACAAAAATCATATAAAAACCCCTTTCAATCAAATTGAAAAACAATAGTAACAAGCATGGTTATCATATTTTCTCAAACACGCAACCCATTTCTATTCCCCTTCGCCCATTGTATTTTAACTCCTACTATTTCCTAACCCCCACGTAGATACAATACCCAAAACACCCTTCACCCCCCACCACCTAAACCACACAATATCAGCAAAAGCCACCCCAGTCTCAGCTAACGGCTCAAACCCGCGGACTAGTGCTTCTTTATAACCTACTTTCCGGAGGAAATCACTACCGTTGCAGACCTTCACATAAATGTATATGTTTACCGTATACGTCTCGTTTTTCGCCTCGACAAAAATGAGACGAGTAATCGAGTATCATCCATGGGGCAATCTAGTAAATTAATTGCTAATTCCCCATAATAAAATTAAAAAAAAAAACACCCTTCAAATCTTACTCTTATTTTTTTTCTTCTCAAATAAAAACTCGTAAATCTTGCTAATAATCTCTCCTTCGATATTTCTCTCTCCTCAAAATATACAAAGAAGAGGACGACTTTGGCTCCCTTTCGACCCTTCTCTTCAAAATTTGTTCTTCTTCACTTACCCAAAGCTTACAGAGTTTTCATGGTAAAAATAAAAGCTTCTTCTTTACTCTACTCTTATGTTTTTATTTTGCTTTGTAAGTACTCTTTAGTTTTGGGTTCTTGTTTGTTTTTTTATGGGTTCGTTTGTTACCTACAAGAAAAAAGAAACTTAAGAATAATCAAAATAAATATAATAAAGTTGTGAATTAATATAAAAATTTTACCCATTTGTTACAAATTTGATGCTACACGTTTATATTTCCTCATGTTTTATGTGTATAATTTGTTGTATAGTCAATGTAAAATGTTGTCACTCTTTTTTGTTATAAATTTTGTGTGGTTTTTGGTTTGTATTTTTGTTAATGTAAGTATTTCTTTGAATAAAACTTGTGTATAGAGTTTATACAAGGTATAAAAAAAGGGTTGGATCACGTATAATTTGTGCATATTTTGGTTGCAACTTTGTTGGGTTTTTTTTTTTTTTGCTAATAATGTTGTTGGGCATTTTTCGTGTTTATGTTTCTTGGTGATGCTGCTTGTTTCTGCAGGTGTTGTGTTGCTCAAGTTTTGTGTTTCTGTGGTTTATTGAGTTGTTAATTTTGGTTATGGACATGTTTCGTGTTGATGCAAGTCTTGTTTGTTGAACGTGCTCGGGTTTGGGTTCGGGTTGGGGTTGTTATATGCACGAATTTGGGGAGATGAATGGATCTAATTTGTTGTGGAGGTGATGATATCGAAGTGGTATTCGGGTTCGGGTTCTGGGATTTCGTGTAGCTGTTGCTGTGAATGGTTTTTGTTGTCAATTTGTGGTAGAATTTCTCATCTTGAAGGGGTTATTGGGAAGGTGGTAGTTGAGGAGTATGAGAGAGAAAGATTGGAACTTTGTTTCCTGGGAATTTCAATGTCTGAGGATAATTGGATTTGATGTAGCAGAGAATTTGTGGAATAGTTAGGTTTTTGCTGCAATTTTCTTTGTTGGGACATTATCAGTTTTAAGAATCTTATGTTCGTGGATTATCGGTCGGGTTTTTCTGAGTGTATAGGTTTGTGCTAGTATATTAGGTAGTGAATTTAAGGAATGGGAGCTGGCTTGGTCAGACGTTGGATCGGACCTTCTGCGAAATTCTTGATATGTAAGGAGAAGTATACATGCATTTCAGCATTTAGAAAACACGAAGTATTATCATTGAGGTGGTCTTGTGGATCTGATTTTTGGATACGGATAAGAATCTGAGGGTTGAAGATGGTTCGTTTGAGGGAGCTGTCCTCGTAATTTGGTTGAATCTGAACTATCTAAGCGTTACTCATATCTGAATATTCCATTCTAAGGAATGGATGCATGCCTTGAGCTACAATGAGGAGTTCAGGAGTTTGACTAACAGAGGTTCTAGACTGAAATGTCTTACTTCATAAAGAGTTTCTGCTCAGTATATTGAGGGATTGATGAGCAGCACAGGGCAAGGTCCATCTTTCAGGTTGCAAACGGCTCTGAGTTTTTCGCTAAGAGTCAGGTTGCCCTAGCGCCGCTGTCTGGCATTTGGGTTGTATGTATTTTTCAAAAAAGTTAGGATAGTGTTCCTTCCTTTGTCGATGTGTTGTATACTCCACTGTTGTTTAGTTTGTGGCTCATATACTGTTCATTAACCTTGAGCGTAATAACACTCCTATGGTGCCATTTCTTATGCATCACTGCATCAGTGGTTGATTGTTGTGTACTCCACTGTTGTTTAGTTATTGAATCTTGCATCAAGTAAAGACAGTAGTTTTGATTGTGGTTGCAACAAAGCTTATTAGATTGTTAAGGTACTTGTTGAAAGTTTAGCGAGTTAGTCATGTTTATGGGTGCTTCTTCTAAAATGGCGCACCATATTGACACAAAGGGCCTTTCCAATAGATTTGTTTGTTTTCTCGCTCTGGCTGCAGATGGATTCTAATCACGTGGATCAAGCAGAAAGAAGTTCACCAGAAACGTTTTCCGATTCATCCCTGCCCCCAGAGTCTCCTCCCCATGGCATTTCTGGAGATCCTGTGGTACATCCACGAGTTGGTGATGAGTATCAAGTGGAAATCCCTTCTGTAATGAGCAAGTGTGAACTTACTCAGCCGATGAATCAGGCTGAATCCCAAGGCATTGTTGACTCTTCCCATTTTTTTTTTACGGGACTTCCCATACCGGTGATGTGGGTCCGCAATGAAGCAAATCTAATTAAAACTGAAAGGCTTGAATATGTTGATCATTCTCATAAAGTTTACACCAACGGTCTTGTGGAACCCGAAGTTGATCCTCCTGATCGTACACCTGTGAACAATGGGAACTGGCTCGTCCCCGGTCACCCAACTGAGCCCTGGAATGATTTTGAAGCTGATTGCTTTCTTCTTGGTTTGTATTTGCTTGGGAAGAATCTTCTTCAATTAGAAAGGTTTGTGGGGAGCAAAAGCTTGGGCCAAATACTGACTTACTACTATGGTCAGTTTTATGCTTCTGCTGCATATAATAGATGGTCAGAGTGCCGAAAGATGAGAAGCAGGAAGTGTGTGATTGGACATAAATTTTTCACAGGATATAGGCAGCAAGAACTCTTTTCTCGCATATCCCCTCGTATATCAGAAGAATCTAAAACTAAATTAGTGGAGGTAATCTGCTGCCCTTCCTATTATCATGCCACTATTACTTGCGTTTTGTGTATGGAGCATGTTTGCATGTCGTCTCCATCCTTCTAGTTTTTCTTTGGCCGTGCATGATCTTAGCTGAGAGAACGTCTTTCCTCTCAAGCACTACATCCGTTTTAATAAATCTGTTTTTCTATAAAAGAAAGCAAAATGATGTTGAAGATGTAAAGAGAATGAGGGTCACCACTCACCAGGATGACATGAGTGAGGCCTATGAGAAGGAACTCACAAGGTTTTACGGAAAACCTCCTAAACTCTTGTTAACTTCATGTACTGATGCATCATTGGTATCTGCATTAATTCAACATTTTTTTTAACATGTCGTTTCTTTAGTCCATGGTAAAAACAATCTGTTTTCTAGCTCCTAGACCACTTGACCAAAGACAATAGTTGCATATTAATTTCTCAGTTATCTTATTAGTGTTTCTTCCAACCGTTGTAGTGAGTATCCTATACCTCATTTTTCCTGTTACATGATACCTTTTAGTACCTGTACATTGCCAATTCTGTCTTCCCTGGCGGCAACCGTATCAATGAATGCCTGTTTGTCGCAGTTGTTTGTTATTCTTGACATTAATGCACTGTCTTAGAGAATAAGACTTTGGAGCTTATCATTGTTGTGATTTGCTATCAGGCTTCCAGGGCATTTGCAGAGACCAGGATGTCATTAGATGAATATGTCCTCACACTCAAAGCAGTGGTTGGCATCCGTGATTTAGTAGATGCTGTAGGCATTGGTAAGGGTAAGGAGGATCTTACTACTATGGTCTTTGAAGGCCCAAAGAACAATCAGATTATTCCTCATCGTCCTGAAGTGCCTTCTGGTAAGGCCTGGTCGTCTCTTACCTGTGCTGAGATAACCAAGTATCTAACGGGGGACTTCCGGCTTAGTAAAGC